>DWEE01000525.1:0-16720 GCA_018245755.1 Parelbella macleannani | reverse complement strand
TTCTACCGTAATTCATTAAATTATGTATTAAGTTTGAAGGTTATTTTAATTTTTCTACAAGTAAACCTTTCTAACTCTAAGCTGTGGTATTGTTTGACCCGAGTTTATTAGGTGTCTGACATTGGTGGTATGGTCATAAACAATAATGTTTTATTTAATTGCTTTACATTTGTTTGTTACACGTATTGTGCATAAAACTTTAGCTTAATGCCCTTCTTCATTTTACTTATATACTCGTAAACTTGAACTGTGCTAAATTTTACACGTCTCCGTGCGCCGTTCATGGTCCGACGTAATGTACGGTTAAGTGTAGTGAATACGCGAATCCTTTGAAGGTCGTTCAGGTCAGTCAATAAATGAACACATGCTTTTCAAGGATTATAAAAATTGCATAGGTATTTATTAGGAGCGAGAATTATTACTGAAGATGGAGCCCAGTGGCGTGCTATTGGAGAGGCCTATGTGCCGCGGCGGACGGCTGTAGGCTGATGATGTATGTGTTTATGTATATATGATGTATTTATGAAGTAGTTGTACTTTCAAACATCTTATATTAAAAATGCAAATGTATTGAAGAAAAGCAACATAACGCCTGTAATCCCTGAAGGGGTAAGCTGGAGAATGTAGTACACCCCCACGTTTCACCGCTTACGTTTACGTACCACAATGAAATAGATGATGAACCTATTGCCATATACCGGGCATAGTATAAAGCCACACACGGCATTTAACTTCACGTTTTGATGTTTTTATCAGCTTACATATAGGATTGTAAGAGTGATAAATTCTATTTTTAAAAACAATAACATCTGTAAATGGTTGGCACAGCGGGGAAAGCGAGCGCGAGGGCACCCATCACCCGTGACCGTTCAACCAACTCGCACTGAACAATTGATAAATGATAAAACTGTTCTTTAAAAATTGATAAAATTGTATTTCAATTGATTAATATAACATTTAATTATTCATCAAGTCGCTGTGATTATTTGAATGGGTCCTTGGATTTATTACGGTGGTATTCGACGACAAGATTACTGATTTTAAAAGTTCTTGGCAAAAATTTAATTTTTATGGCTATTACTTTATTATCGTCCAAATATGTTTGCATTTTCAAATTGATAAAATCTTTCCAACCACCATATTTGACGCAATAAATCATTATTATAAGGAAAAATTTCATTCAGTCGAAGTGTCTTGGAAATAGTACCGTAATATATATATAATAAATTGAATTCACGTAAGGGTAATGTAATATACACGTGCGGTCTCAGATATGGTTAGGCTCGCTCGAATTTGTACGCATTTAACCGGAATCCATTAACTCCTTACTGCCGATCAAAGCTTTCCCCCGGAAAGTGTCAGAGGTGCTTATAGCGCACTACTGTGGATTATTGTACTCATATCCTATATGAACTGAGGGAGCAAAGGGGAACATAAATTAGAGTAAATTCTTCTCCAACAACACTTTCATTAATTTGATTGTTTGTTGATCGCATTATATTGTGTACACGATGACGTTTATATGATATTTGTTATACTGCTGATAATTTTTTTTTTCACCCAAAGAACTGTTATAACGTATCGTTATACTTGTAGATATAACTATTGTCATTGATGGTTGTGATATGGTATAAAGGTGGGGTTACCGGGAGCGGTTGTTCCCTTGGGATATCGCGGATAAAGAAGGGACTCTTGAGGCCCGAAATCTTTTACCCATGCAGCCCGCCGCGGACTAGAGGCGATCTTAGATATTTGTATCTGTCTACTTTCGGATATGGGTCTTTTTTCAGTACGAGGATAGTTAAGCCTAGAATTATCCCGGTGCGTTGGTTTGGTGCACCTCATCCGCCTTAAAGAACATGTAAAAGTAATTGCGTACCACACGAATTTATAATCTATTGCACTATCAATAAACCTACGTACACGCACAATGGATCCTGTACAAACTATTTGATCAAAACCAATTGGAAACTGCGCAAATAATAGTTACGGAATCACGGTTCGTTTATTTATTAATGAGTTAATCGTATTCCGATTCGATGATATACAGCGTGATGTTTGCGTGTCGGTTGTTGTAAACAATATGTTCCCTTAAACGAATGAAACAATGTTGTTACAAGCGCTCGCTTGCCACAAGGTTTGTCTAACTGGCTGCAGAATGACAATTTGCATTGGCACGTGGATGAAAGTTGTTTAGGCTCGGATATTTGTTCTGTTCACTTGGTTTTACGAGCGGTCTTAGTCACGTCTCTAATTAGTATTTAAAAAAAATAATGTTTTAAATAGTTTAAAATCGCACACTTATGCACTTATTGAAGTACAGCTTAGCTTTGGTTAAGATTAAGTTATACGAAGACATAACCGTAGGTACTCTCAATGATTATTTTTTTATTTATTTATTCAACTTTGTACCCAGAGAATATGAATAAAATAAAATTACTAGCGCTTCACACAGAGAACCTGTTGGTATGGCGTTTGAGTTTGACGGGGAATTAAATTAGGAGGTTTCCACGCACCGCCAGACTTCGCATTTCAGTTTTAATTAAAAGAAACGCCACTCAAATATTAAATAATTTATAATGTAGGTATCCCTACGAGAAATATGAGTATTTACGTAAGTTTTCCACTTACAGTGGGGGTTCTGATGTAAATGCGATATGATGTAGTAGGAAACTATGGCATTGATAGATCATTTTCCCCCGCTTATTTTCATCACATTGCTTTAAACTTTAAATCCATTGCCTATTTATATTTTAGCAAAATGTGTCGCTGACGTCTACGGGAAAATGTTGCGAATACGCGGACGAAACTTTCGTGATTAACCTTCATTAAACGTACACAACATATGCATCAACGAAAGTAGTAAAAACAAACTGTTTAATGGAAGGGTGCGTTAGTGGTTTCATGAATTCTTTGGTATTATTTGAGTTTTCATGAAGTTTATAGTACGAATATAGACCGAAATTTATGAGGCTGTAATATTTCTCTTGAAACTTCTACGGATTAAGGTATCTTTTACTCTCGGCTTTGAAGATAATTTAGAGTATACTCTACCATGTCGTCCCAATATGGTTTGATCGAGATAGAATTTAGATGCGAGCCAACTGGCTCAAATTATTAAAGACTGCTTACTACTTGTCAAAAAAAGATTGTCTAAAAGCTGACTTCTATTTTTGCATGACTTCTGAAGTACAGAAAGATACGTAAAAACTATCTTTCAGCGATTCATTTAGCACTCAAAAGGCTTTTTTAAATTTTAACTTAATATAATCATATCATAATTACGAATATTGATCTGATACAAAATTTTTAAAATACCTATGTCTATATGTTGATTGAAATATTTCATATGTACCTATCGACTTTCAAAAATATTGCTTGTTTAACATACAATACCGCTTTTGATTTGACTGAGACATGTAGAGGCAATATCCGTTTGCAGTATTGTAACCATCTCCTAATGAAAAACAGGACGGTTAAGACGGAAAGTTTCATAACAGTCTATAAAAATGGGCAAGACAATTAAAATACTTTCAACGCTATATTTCTCTTTACTTCTTCTACCTTCTACTAGTTTTTTAAAATACTGAAGCAGTATCATATGAGTTGCATACAGATTGAAGTATTGCCAAAGAATTTTTAAAACGAGACATATCCGTAAGGATTAATTTCATTAGATGCACACTTAGTTACGGTTATGTGATTCTCGTTTGTGTATGGAAGATTATTAAGAATGGATATCAATTTTTAAATAGACCGTATTGTTCTTTGTTGCTGATGCTAATCAAAATTTGTTTGTTCCTTTGAAAAGAGATGTATCGTTACTCGTAATGGTATTTGAATAGTACGCATTGCAATCCTAATACAGATAATCTATGTATTTGTTGCTAATGCCGCTGTCATTGTTAGGGATAAACAGTTTGAATAACGTAGAATTATGTAGTATTTTGTATGTAACAGAAGTGTACATATAATAATAAAAATGAACAAAACACTTCAGTGACTTAACGAATAACAAAGCGAATAATAAAAGGGATTTAATAATAATCAAAAGTTGTCGCTTTTCAAAAGGATTTTCTCTTGAAATATTGGGTCATAAAACGAAACAGTACTAGACGAAAGTGGAGCTTAGAAGTTATCATGTAAGATATACGACACAACGAAGTATTAAATTTTTCATCATGCGATATGAAATTCAGAGAAGGGTGCATTTGAGACAAAATTGTTGGGAAACATCTTTTCATCACTTTTTATTATGTACCGTGTCAATATGTGAACTAGCCACGTTTCAATATTTAGAAATATTTTCAGTATTACAGACATATTTGGAATAGAAATCGAACGGTTGAAAAATGACTGAGGATATAAAATACATTTTACTCTATATAAATTCGTCTCGTTTCCGAACGAAATTCCCTCTAAACCCTGGTACGTAGAGCTTATTCTTAAAATTACATTGTAGGCGGCTTACCTCAGAGCTGGTGGGCGTAGCAGCCAGTAAAAGGAGCGCGACGACACTGAGTGTCGCCCGACACCTTATCAACATCGTAAATCTGCGAAACGAAACATCATATTTTAGTTTTCTTCAAGACGGAAGCCTACATTGTGTGGATAATAAGGCTATGAACGTTTTTATCTCTACATTGTTACACAACTGATTGGCGCAAGATATAGACACTCATCAAGTTCTGAACGACACTGCTCGCGGAGAAAGTACTATATTTATATTACTATTCCCATAGTTCGCTTTATATTAGAAATTCCTATATATTCCTTCATTTTATCACAATTTCAGTACACGTTCCACTGTTAATGCGTACGTTAAGATAATTTAAAGTAGCAAGCTGACACATTGTTATTAACCATAATCAAGAATCAACATTATGTGTATATATATTTTAACAATTCTCTTTTGGTTCAAACACAAAACAGTTGAGATATTATTTTGTCCGACAACATTTTCGGTGTGAAAATACTTCATACCCTAATTATTTTAGAAATTTCATAAAGCAGTGTCTTATCACAAACATTTGTTTGAATAAGTCGGTGAATTAAATATATTAGATTAATAAACTTTATCATATTGATAACGTCTATTGAAGCCTATTGGTTAACACAAATGTAATTTCAGAATGATAATGAAAACATTTTTGAAATTTAATTTTCATTTAATTGTAATATCAGTGTTCGTGGAACTGTTAATATTTAAGCTACGGGTATATATGTATGTATGTATGTATAATCTGAGATATCTTGACCAAATGAGCTTATTAGCTGATGGAGGTCCGAAGGTTTTGGAACCGACGCACTTGTATGAAGAGAGTAGAGAATGCGTAAGATATACCTACGTCAAGACTGTAAAGGTCCTTGGCACTCGGAGTTCCCTGCCTAATGCGTAAACGACCTGGTATTATGGTACAATTATAGTGTTTAGCAAATATTGTGTAAAATTTATTCATTCAAAGGCAATAAATATCTCTCTCAAAATTACGTGAAACTTTAATAAAACTCCGAAATAGAAAATAAAGTGCATTTTGGAGTCACGTGCGATTGTAATGGTCGCTTAGAGCAAAATTCATTTTGTAGATCCGAGCGAAGTTGCGCTGGAGTGAAACGAGGGCGCGCGGTGTAACAAGTTTAATATCATTTTATCGCTTTAATCACTATTTGCCTTAGCTACAGGTTTTGAGATGGATTTATTATACTATTATTGTTTATTTACAAAGAATATATAAGGATTTTTATGTGCATTTAACCGTTGGTATGAGCAAATTCTATTGCATTGCGCAAAAAATTGTATACAAATCCAAGCAATATTCTTATACAATTGATTATTTTACGATTTTTTTTTTTTTTTTTGACCAACAGAGTACAAACAAACAATTAAAAAAGATGTAAACGGATGATTTGCAATTTTTTATGCCTTAGCTTTTAGTCTTATTTTTATTTTAATTAGTTCAACGTAAAAGACACGGCAGTGAAACATCATTATACGAGTAGTTGGTCATATTTCATTATTACTTAATTATACATAGTTCGTCATATTTCATTATTAACTATACATAGTTCGTCATATTTCATTATTCATTTATCATTATACATAGTTCGTCGTTCTAATTCGTCCATCAAATTTACTAGTTAATTAAATCATATTGTGGATATTTAGTCCCATACAGATATTTTTTGGTTATCACAGTATCGTGACTGAACGCAAATAAAATATACACGATTGTGTTCCTATTAGGGTTATCACTTTCGAAATCAATTCGTTCATACCGCCATATATGTACAGTCAGAATTATCAATGTGTTCATAATTGTTCTTTGGTTTGGGTTGACTGTACTCGTACTTAGAGGACATACTTCGTTTAAAATGCAAAATTGCTTCATAATAATAAAATGGTTTTTTGAGTATTAGGTTATATTAAAAATATCAATTTAGTCTTAGGGTTCATTAGCATTTCAAAAATAATCCTACGGTAATGAAATGTAATTTACGTCCTTAGCGTTTTCAAAAGTATTTGTATATAGTTTGAGATACTATTGGTTCTTTATAAGATTAGCGTAATTAACAAGCAGGGATATGTAATTTACATATGGTATTATACTGATTACAGTAATCGATAAAATTAGAATCGTGGGAATAGTCTATAGGCTGGTTAGAAACACGTTCTTGAATCTATAGGAATAAGATATTAAGACTGCATTCCTTTTGAATATTATATTTTGTTTTGAAATAGCAAATGAGAATATAGTAGTCATAGGCAATGATTTTAGCATCTTCAAATCATTTTTTTTTTGACACTTACCATCAATTGACCCACCTGTCTGTTTGTTTCAATTTATAAAAAAATCTTTAAAATTTGCGTAAATACATATAAGAAATAAAGACAAATACATATTTGAACTTCTGTTCCGTCTACAATAATAAATGTTTCGTCTCTACCTTTTGACAGAACAATTCGCTTGGGAATGACGTAACGTTTTTGGCTTGACCTCATCAGCGGTTAGCCAAAGTACATTTTTAACGAACAAAACATTCCTCGCGATGATATCATGCCATTTCGAACAGGTTTCGTTCCGTCGATCGCAGACTTGCAATACGATGAACAGGAAACGTGCGATGCGTTGTGCAGCTCTTCGATCTTTTAAAAAAATAATAATCATCAATATCTTAATGGCTTGAAATTTGGACATTTTTATATAAAATTCAATTAGCACTGAAAATTATCATTATTGAATTCAATTATTTATTGAAATGATTTAATATAACATGGTATTGGTATCCACGAGGTCATTATTTTAGAACCTTGATATTAGTTCGCTAATAAGGGATCTAAAGGAGATTTACGGTGATGTACCTATGTGAGTTCACTTATTATATACGATGGATGGAAGATTTAAGAAAATGTGACAACATAAATACTTTTTAATTTCAATGACCCTAGAAATTATTGCGAACATGAAGGCCGCCATTTTGTACATATGAAAAAAGAAAATATGACAAAAAGTTTCAAAAAAGAATAAGTTGTAGGTACAGATATTTCTGAGCGTTTAAAAATAATCTTTGAAACTCTGATAAATAAAAGTTTAATTTGTTTATTTCTCTATATTTGTTTAATTATTATGATAATTTCCCTCTTATATTTTAATATTAATGTTAAACATTAATATCTACAATTACTTTAAAGTATTTATCATATGTTCAGAAATATATCATAAAAGTAATTATATAAATTCGTATGATATAGTAAAAAAAATCTATAGGAGAAGAAAGGGAATATAGTTATTATAACGTTATTATTTGTTACAGGGGTAGCAGAAAATGTGATGTGCCGTAATAAGGTGGGCGGAGTGAACCAAAAAAGACAAAATCCTGTGGGATGTATTTTATTATTGGTTAACGGGTAGTATTAAATATGTATTAGCCTGTACATAAACAAAAGTTATATTAAATTACAGAAAATATCAAGATATTAAGTACAGTGTTATTGAGGCTCATTGCTAAAAATAATAGACAATATCTACAGTCTTGGTATTAAAAATATTATTATGTGCTGTAATTATTATTTATAAACTCTATTTAATCGAACAGTGCTAGTTCAAAAACAATTAATTCAATTCAATTAATATTCAATTTTATTCAGTTCAATAAGGAATCAATTCAATAAATATTCGTTTATTCAGGGTAAAGTGTAGTGTATTAATTCTTAACCGTATTACCAAATTTTGGTAATTGAATTTTAAATAATTGGATAAATGATTTTCTCGTACCGATTACGTGTACCTGGTAGGCTGTTACGCAAGAAGGGATATTGGTAATATGCGTAATAGTTATAGCAGGACGTTGCAACAGGCTTTAAAACATGACAGGATGTGCAAGGCGAAAATAGATATCAATATTCAACATTTTCATAATCATTTTTGTTATTTAATGTTTGTAGAATTTTATCACGTTTATAATAGGGATATATTTATTATTACGCATAGATGTGGCATTTGTATGAATCTCGTATAAATGGAATATTTTTATTATCCTTCTATTTTTATTTTGAGGTTTGAATACATATTTTGTAGCACCTCGTTCATAAACGACTTTTATTTTTATTCCTATTGCAATATGTCATAATGCCACTTATTTTAAAAATACTTCAAGATATATATTTATTCACTACCGGTTTTGTATTATAAAACCTGATTCTATGAAACTCGTCTCGAATTCATATTCCAATAAAAACTGCGTTTCGGAAACGGATAAATTAATGCAATTACGTTCATCCCTTATACGCTGTTTATTAACTGTTTTTAAATTACAGACGCCACAGCATTTTCAACTTTATTATATTACATCTAACAGTTTTTCATTTTTCAATGTTCCTATATAGGCATACATATCTTCACGCCAGGTTCCTTACAGGGTAGGCTGAGGGCACGGAGTGCCAAATATCCCTATCCTTACATACCTGCCGTGCTTCTTCCATATTAGTCAATGTTGCTATATATTTATATAATGGATCTGAAGTAGTGTTATTTATTAGTATCATAAATCTTGACGTTGTTGTACGTAATTATAACAAAACGCGTCACGAGATTACGTAAATAGATGTGTGACATGGACATACTCGTATGTCACACTTGTGGTTTGGATTTAATTTATCAAGATTCGCTTGGAGAAACGCAAGAGAGAGTTCCCGTGTTACACAACATTTTTGGTTCGTAGAAAAATAGGGTCAATTGTCTAGGATAAGTTTGGACGATTCACATACAATTTATAGCTTTGCGGCAACATATATTTTCGGTCGTGCAAAAATTAGTGACAAGGAAATACACGCAAGATCTGTACTTCCTCAAGATACGTCATGTCTCGGAGTGCCCCCGTGGCCTGTTCTCACGGAGCCTGAGATAATCTCCCACCAGCATTGTTCGAACCCGCGCATCACCACTGGAAGGTGTAATTGTTTGTAAAAGTGTGCTTTTTCGCTAGTCAACGCTCGTGTCGTTAGAGCGATTAATCACAGTTTTTGTTACAAACGTGTGGAGAACTCGTTAACGTATAAAAAAACAGTACCAGAGAATTATATTTCTAATACAGATATCACAATATGGCTACCTATATAAATATTAGGCCACGTTTATTTAACATTCATAGATACATATTATTAAGCCTATTTTCTGTAGAAGGTATGCAGGTACTAAGGATTTCCAAAAGCTTCGCACTTGGCAAACTACTTTCGCCCTTTCTATCTACATACTCGTATATACATTAATCACTTTTATTAAGCAAGCACATCTATTAAAGGCACTTGAGATTTGGCCTTCTTTAGTTAATTGATCTCTGATAAAGAAAACGCAAATTTTATTGAAATTCAAACAATTCTAATTCTAATACCAAAAATAGATGGACATATAGGAAGTTTCTAAGTTGTAATGAACGCGCCTATTAGTTCAGTGATCTTCTAAAGGGCCAATTTTAAAACAGCAAACATAAATTTAAATAAAAAGAACACAGGAATTCGTTTACATATGTATATTAGATACATATACAAAAATTAAACTTATGGACGAATGTTATATATTTTTTGCGAAATACTCTCCTCTACCCCTCATTTCAAAGAGTTAGTTTCTCTTACATCTGCTACTTTTCCTTCACGTCGATATATGAAACTCGATGAGTGATGTGGTTCATCTTTTTTAAAGAGCTTATGAATCTGTAATATCTTGTGTCTTAATTATCTTGCTCATAAGTTAGAATAAAGTTAATGATATTTCAATGAAATCGTTTAATGGCTTTTTAATGTCAAAATAAAACTATTTTCGCTATAGCTAGGGGTATATTAATTGGATTAAATTGAAGAAAATCATTCAGTCGTTTTTGCTCTGTTTTTGCTTCTGATCAAGGTAGTCTCCAAGATTCAAGTAATCAATTACTTAGACATTTCTAAACAAGTTTTGAGCAAGATTTGTATACAATAAAAAATAACGACTTCTTTAATTTTATAGTCACTTGAAGGAAATTTCATAACTAAGAAGTCTACAAAATTAATTGTTTACGAGCTTAATTCATATAATAGGTATGTTTCTTCTCGATGACCCAACTAGATTTAGGCCTATCCGAGATTCTTCTTCATAAGGGAGAAGTTTTAGTGGACACTAGAACAAGTTTAATTATGACTAAGTAGAAAAAAATCTCATCAAAATAATTATCTCTTTTCATTCTGAATAATTTAAAAGGTAGGTAGTTATAATAAATTGCGATAATTTATTAAATTTATCTGCCACAGATTAACGATACGCTGTTATACTGCTCATTTACAATAATACGCTCGCCGAAATTTCAATATGTTCCCGTCAGTTGCATGCAACACGTAATGGAAATGCAATTAGTGCATACCAATTTCAGATTAGCTTTGACACCGCTTTTGTTTTCGTCGACCTGCGCGATAATGTTGCGAGCCGTCGAGTTGCCTCATGCGGGCCAGCATTGTTCACGTGAGGCAATCGTGCTAGGGTTAAATTAACTGGTAAAATGTGTGCTTTGGCATAGCGATGAAAATTGAATTTACCAACTCAACAACCAGTAACCTTATTAAGTTATTCTTTTGCTATAGGTACTTATATTTATTTATTTATCCTTTGCATTAGGATGCGTACAGGATTTAATAGGATCTGCTTAGACATTGTAAATGGAATATTGACCTTGCTCATCACCTTCATTATCTTCATTATCATATTCATCGTTCCATAGTTGGATAATGACAAGGGTTAAAATCCAAGTTAGACTATAGGTCTTTTTGAAAACGTTATACAGAACTCCGAGGTGTACAGATTACGTCATGATCTTCGCTTTACCGTTATAACATTTGATATTTAATAGTAAACAGGTCCATTATTTCTAAACTTTGTTTCATGCGATCTATTTAGCGGTAAATAACCAAACGCCAATAAAACAAATAAATATAGATAATAATCATCAAAATTTTTGGTATTTCTTTCACGTTCCGTTACAAAACCGAATTGGGTCACGACGAGTCTAATTGACCATTGTCACAATGGGAAAATTGCTTCAATTTGACCCGCTTATATGATTTTAAGTTAAGAGAATGGCTGTGTTTTGAAATATGCATGTATTCTCTCACGCTTTTAAATTAACACTGCTAGGCAAATGTGATAAAAATTTCCACATCCTACAGACCGGTCGTAGAGCTGTGAGATACGTTACGGTTACCCCTATCAAGCTCGAAGCTGGCTTACGAAAGACCAATTCGGTGGTCCAAATAAGAGTAGTAAATGGCCAGTTTCTAAATCCAATGAACCGACAAAGCGAGATTATATTTTTAACTAAGAAAATTTTCACTGTTCCGTGAATGAAGCCGTTTACGGTATTCGAACTTTTTTAATCAGGCTTAGGTACATTTTGACACTGAGATTATCGTTTAAGAGAGATTGATTTCATTTTGAATTATTAAAGAAAACGAATGGCTCTTTACAGTTAGTTTATTTGGTGGAATTAAAATATGTATAAATGTTGATTGTGTTAAAATAAACACGATACTAATAAACACATTTAAAATTTTTCTCTCATTATTTGCGTACGACGAGTAAGTGAATGAACTTGGGGAAATCCTAAAGAATTCGTTTAGATTTCAGCGCGTTTTTCCGAGTAACAACAAAAGTTATAATTATGGCACATAGAATAACTTAATATTAAGTATTTGGTTCACTAATTTCTAAATTTTCAGTTAGCGTTATTATTTTCAAGGATAAACAATTAAAGTTTTATTAAAGTTTCATTTTATTATTATTAATATATATACTTTAAAACTTTAAAAGTAGGTATTATCCGAAGAAGAGAACGTTAACAAATACGAAATTTTGAGTTTCTGAATATAGGACTTAGATACATCTGTTCTGTTCAAATACATACGACATTTCCTAAAATACCAGGTATCGGTGTACCGTACAGTTACATCGAGGTTAACCTTCCGTTATGAAGTGTACAAGGACGATTCACAACGGGAATGTCGTTATACTATCTATGTCGTCCTGAATGTTAATTGTCAAATAAATTCCGTTCAGCATTTGTAAGACAGTCATAATGGAATGTTGTTTACCGTTACAGACCGAATATTTTCATTAAACGATTAAATATGATATCGAAATCTGCGAAAATAATTCGTTCAATTTATTTAAAGGTTTATTCATTCAATCATTCGTTTATTCAAGTTATTAATGTATTTCATCAATAATTTCATAACGGCTCACAATAATCAGGGTATGGTTTCCGATTAATCAATATATTTATGGCTGTATTGTGTTACATAATTATAGTTGAGCCGGTTGTTCGATGTTTCCGCCCTTAATTTTTAATTGAATTTTTGTATGTTCCTGCTCGCTAGGTACTATTATAATTGGGTCATATCCTGATTATGTTGTGAATATATCCTTCCTTCGTATTTGTATTTTAATATCGATTAAATCAAATATTGCAAGAATTTATCATACTTTATTTTGTGTGTTATTTTAAATTTTATTTTGAAAAATTATCTATTGTCCTCAATGAACATTCTTCTATGTGATTTAGGCTGTGATTTTTATAATTTTGCACGGAGATTTTACGCCCTGGAGTTATTGCAATTTGTTATCGATACACATAAGTTACGCTAGCATTTTAAAAGACCAAATTGATATTTATGAACAATAGTAATAATGCGTAATGTTTTTTTTTGCGTACGATCAAGAGTAAAGCTATATTAGAGTCTGCTAGGACGCGTATATCCTAAAAGCGATGCAAAAGAAACAAAAGATAATTGCAAATGTTACAAAACAATGACCCTAATATATCAAGAATCCAATGAAAACAAGTCAGCTTAATTGATTTTTTAAATAGCGTTCTCTCAGAAAATTCGCTGACCGTTTTCTTAATGGTCGATTGATAAATTATCGGAGACACTGATTATTTACGCTGCATAACGTTATCCAATACAACGATTATTTTATCAATTAAATTGATTGCATAATACAAACGATTATGTTGAATAGGAAACGTTTTATCAAGTTAAGCCAAATTAAGCATGGCTGACACTTCATGTGATCCAAAAATACTTTGTAAACTGATTAAGTAATGTTTCGTGAGTATTTATACACATGATTTGATATATGTATATGTACCGGCTTAACTTACGTGAGTTTTTTGGGATGGCCCGACTAGTTTCGGACCTGTACGAGGTCGTTTCTCGCCGCGACTTCGCTGTAAACGGCGGGAGCTCATGAGGAAGGACCTCGTACAGGTCCGAAACTTGTCGGGCCATTACGAAAAACGCACGTGAGTTAAGCCGGTACATATATAATCATGATCAAGTAAACCTTCAATTAGATTAAGATCCAAAACTTCGAAGCATATTATCAGTACATTTCTGAGAAAGGTATTGGCTACTATCTTAGTCTGTTGCTTGTTCGCCTTGAGGCAGAATGGTGAAGCATGCGCAATATCTCACCATTTCCAGGAAAATCTTGCAGGGTATTTAGAAATACAAGCCTAATATCACCAAATAATGTATTGAGTTACTTATTGTGCTGGCCCGAAAATCCATAACTTTATCCCACGTTTGGCCCCGTAATTCTATCATTGCCAAATGTACAAAGCCGTAAAATCCGGTGCGCAGCATTCGGTATGTAGATTGTTTCACAAAACGCGAGCCTAATGGAAAGTTGATTGACAATGTTCCGGACAATCAATAGCTGTAGTTAGTGAGCAACGATTGTAAAACGTTCTGTGAGAACAGTCCGTCCAATGCCGAATATTCACTTTCACATCTCACACACGTGGGGCTCAAATATAAGATGTAATTCGAAGAAAGTGAGAGGCATAACTTTTTCTTTGCTCAATCTGTTTGTTGTAAAAGCTAATATACCCCCGCACCCGGGATTACCTGTGTAAGTGATTTCAATAACAAAGTCAATAGCGTTGATTACCTGAAAAAAGAAAAGGCACATTTAAATTCACATACGCAATAATCAGTATCGAACTTATACAATTGTACATTTACATACTCGTTGTTCTTAACATTTATTACAAAGACGGTTATTGGTTTGCGGTCGACGGAATTGTGTTTGACTCACCCAGATCACCCACAGTACCCGACAAATATGTTTTCCAAATACCCGTCGACGAAACATATTGTGGGATATACATCGTCGGTCTAGGAATGGGTGGACATTTATTCGAATATTATACCCGAAACGTGTACACATAGAATGTAATACTGGGCACGGCTGAACCGTGAAGTTCTAGGTTGGTTGTGGGTTCCCGGTGTGAATGATCTCGTGTTATCGCATCTATTATGCGTCGCTTCGCTAATCAAGCAAATATCGTGCTGGCGGGCGCCGAGGCCTGCTCACTTTGTGTAACGGAATGCTTTCGCGCCAGATTGCCGATCACAAGATGGCGGAAGATGCCTGCGAACGACTCCCCTTTGAAGTGTATTTAGAGAGTCGCTTTACCGAGAATAATATTCCATCTAAAGTAGTAGAAATTTCGTATTATTTTATGTGTTCATATAGATTTATTATTTGCTAATATTATAGTTGGTAAGCCGTTATGTCACTGTGTCAATAGATTGTATTGGAAAGCCGTTTTAGAATAAAATATGTTCATCTTAAACTCCCAACCGTGACGAAATGTTTTTTCTAATCGCGGCATTAATTTTTTAGACGTATAATTTGAAAGAATAGCGTCATAAAATACAGATTACCTTAATGATCGCCGAACTTTGTAAAATGACACTCAAAAGTATGATTGTTTCTAACGATTTTCCCTTGGCGCTTGGTCCAGATAGGTTTTATGTTGTTGCCGTGCGAGTGCCAATGACGGACATTGGCACTGTCGCTCCTATACTCAGTATACCGGTTAAAATAAAGGCGTATGAAACCGTAGCGTTGGTGTCGACGTTAGCGGATCGTTTGTTTGCTATGCGTTGGAAAGTCAGTACGTGTCCGCGCGATACCGTCCCGCAAAACGTCCACGTACAGCAACATACGTGACGATCGCCTAAAATGGAACACTACGCCTTCTCATTGTCAGTGTCACTCGATAGTTGGCTGTTTTACAGTTACCGCCTTTTTCTACCTCAGCCTGTATATGGCTTCGGACGCGCTTTCAATATTCATAATATTTCATTTAACAGCGAGAGAGCTGCTGCGGAGTCACAAGTCAAATGGAAGTGTGTCTAAAGGCTTTGTGGCCGCTACTATGTAAAGCTTTTCGTATAGAAATGGTCAAATACAGTATACAATTGTTGCTAACGCAAAAGGTCGAGTGTGTTACGAAAACAAGGACTTCTGGCTATTTATTTTCATGTATAAATATATTGATTACGACATTTTGTGATTTGACCATTTACTAGAAGCAAATTTGATATAAATACATAATAATATTCATAACAAATAATTAGGGCATATGTTAATCTCAGACAATTACGTTTAGATCTGGCCTTAATATTAATTTGCTGGCCGTCGAATGCCTAGTGTTTTAGTTGATAAGACAATTATAGGCGAGTTGTCAAGAGATAAAAGTATGGCAAAATTTTAGATTTAGTTCAATTTATTTTATAGTGGAGCGAATGAGTACGATAAAAAATGTCATTGGTGTTTTCCACTCGTTCCTACATTGTGTACATTGTGAAAGAAGGCTGCTGTTGAACGAGTTGCGAGAAAGAGAAAAAAATCTCGTTAGAAAATAGGAAGTCAACAATCGGAAACTGGTTGCGCTGGTTAGTTAGCGCGCAGTAAAAGTATTCTTAATGTGAAATTAGTAAATATTGGTACGTTTAACGTCAATTGAAACGATGCACTCGACGGGTAATACTCATTTCAAGTGGGCGAAGCTACTTTTGAATGCTCAAACTGGCCACTATTTGCACGTCAGAGTGCTGAACATTATCATTTGGAGTTACTTTGATGAAGCATTTCTGTCGAGTCACGCGCGACACGACCAAAAAAGTAAAAGTTTTTTTCTAAATGGCCAATGCAGATAAATAAACGAAAGTATGTTGAATGATAACAATAACATCAAACGTAGATTCCAGTCGTGCCGTATCAAATGCTTCCAAGTGGACGCCCGAGATCCGTACAAAAACCCAAATTCACATTCACGTACGAAACGAAATTTTGCGGTCAGTTTGGGGCCATAATGTAACCTGGGCGGATTTTACTTTTTATTGAAT
>DWEE01000524.1:0-16720 GCA_018245755.1 Parelbella macleannani | reverse complement strand
GCTCTTCGCATCCAACCACTGGCAGCCACTTTGCGTATATCGTCACTCCACCTAGCTGAAGGGTGTCCTACGCTACGTTTGCCAAGTCGCGGTCTCCACTCCAGAACACGTCAATTTAATAATAATAACCATAAAATAAGGGATGACAGTTTGTATAAATATCAAGGGTTTTAGCTCGCGAAGCTGTGCTTAATATAGAGTACAATAAAGCAATAAATCTTGAGTCTTCTTTTAATTTCATACTCATGGCTACATATATTTCTCATTTGACAATTGCTCCAAGGCGCAAGTACCACTCATCCTACTCACACACACACAGAACCAACATTACGTCTTCTCACAAGATGAGTTATGATGAAATTATTATCTGCCTCATATTTTCTCAGCACACGCCACAATATGAGCTAATTTGCCTGTACAATGTTTGTTCTTATGGGAAATTTAATATATCATACGTATTTTATATACTCACAGTGGAAAAGACTTGAACAATAGCAGCTGATGAAACAATGAAAACTCATTGGTTTGAGCGACGGGAGATAGCAGGATTATTATTTAATGAATGTGTGCGTAGAGTGTGTGTGAGCATTTGGCAATAGGATAATTAACTCAATAGCCACATATGTATCTACGTATTTATATGTGATATATTGTTCAAAAGTACACATTCCGCAATTAAAAAGGCCGTGTAATCGGAATAAACGCGCTCTCCCAGTTGGAGTGATTCCGGACGAATTTTCCGCGCTCGAAACATCATACTTAAACGTACAATACAAAGTTTAACACAGCTCTCTCGAATGTACTGTTTCGCAAATATTCGGACGCTGTTAAACATTTATTCACTCAGAATGATCCTATTTTAACACGTGACGGGTGTTGTGATGTTAGAGCGGATGTTATTTGTTCTAATAGTGCAAATTTCAATATACATTTTCGCTTGATATTATTGTGAATTCATTTTCAATGAAAACATATTTAATAATGGATTCAAAGACAATATTTCATGTCAAATAGTGGACATTATTTGTATTCCTGTTTTAATTTCAATATATAGTTTCGTAAACTAAATTAAAAATCATATAATTTCAAAAATCATTTCAATTCAATCATTCACTATTTCATGTTGAATATGCGATAGCAATTGGAATGGATATTATTTATTTGGGTAATATAAATATCAATACTTATATAATTTCGTATGCACTATATTGTAAATTTATTTTAAATTATATTAAAAAAAATCGATAACGATATTCTTTGTGAGATTTGTAGAGAAAGTTAGTATAGTCTATTGGAAACAACTTCTTGACTGACAAGGTATTACCGTGGAGCTAATTACGTTTAGCTTCCGGCCCCTCGCTTTGTTGTCTTATTACGGTACACCGTCTGTATCATCAAAGCCAGAGCAAGCTTGAATTCTATTATAAGATACCATGCTCGGAAATTACTTTAGTAAAAATTATACATACATTTTGCCCTTTTAGGAACACGTGATCGTGGGTCAATTTGACGATCTTCAAAAAGAAGCTGGATGTAGCTAGATTCAAAATGCTAGATTGTGTGAAATGGCGCTGATTATGGAAAGTTTATGTTCAGCACAGTTGACCTACAAAAACTGATAGATGGTTAGACATATTGAGACGCCTATTGTCCACAAACGTAGACAGAAACTGAAGATATACACCTGCTACGGTAATTGACGACTCTATCTGAAAACTGCCATTCATTATAGTAATCACAAGAATAAAATTAACAAATTGTATTATATGAAAGCTTCTCCAATAGCACATACACTGACATGCTGTTGGAAAGCCCTATATTCAGCAGTGGGCGGGATTAGGTCGATAACGACGATGATTGCATTAAGCGGAATACAATGAAAAACAAAACCCTTCACGAAAGGAGATAAGGCAATCCACGCCACGATTACAACCTAAATAATGAATACGCAATCCACAGGCGTCGCTCGTCAGTGTACAAATTAAGAGATAAAAAACAGCCAGTGAAATTCCGATAACATTCATAATAGTCACGTCAGACTGCGCCCGTAATCCGTGTTACAAACGCGTATCTATCTACGGTATCTACGTGCTCAAATTAATTTCTGACTAGCTGTTGGGAGATAAAGTTCGCTGTTTAATAAAGGAGCCCTAGATGTTTGGAACTACGTAATGAGTGTGCGAGAGCTATGTGTCAAATAAACGAATCGTTACACAAACATTGTAAGGTGCCGCGCCGTGGCGCAGACAGCGGCGAGCGGCGCGGCGCGGCAAAAAGTAATATGGCCAGATTGTAAGGATAGAAATATTAGGCACTCAGTTCTCTCTACCTCGTCTACCCCACAAGAACCCTGAGGGGCAATATAATAATAATGTACAGAAATATTTGTTTATCAAACTATCCGACCTTAGTAAATCTGTGATATTTTAAAAATTAAAAAGTATTTATAAAACATCCCTCTTTTTAGTCCCTATCAACACAAAAGAATATTGTTAAACTCAATAACAGCAAGTCCTTAAGAAAGCCTTACACTAGCAACGCCCGTCGCACAGAATGTAAAAAGTACTGACTCAGTGCCCGGTGTTCCAAGAAGGGCGTGTCAAGTAATGGAGAGTTCTGGAAGTATTAATTTTAAGTAACAATATCTAAATATTTATAAATTAATTTGTAATCAAAGTGTGATTGAGCATAATTAAATAATAACTGTTGTTGGGTATATTTGGTTTACTTCACTATTATTGTAGTCAAAATAATCTTTATCGACAATCCTTTTAGCCTGCCACTGTTAGACACATGTCTCCCCTCAGACCGAAAAGAGTTAGATACGTAGCGTAGTTCAGCTGACAGATTTCACACGCCTCAGGGAACATTCTAGAGAAGTTTCAGGCGCGCAGGTTTTCTCACACAATGTTTCTTGTATAACTTATAAGTATAACAAGTGATATTTATTTTTATTCTATTGCACCGTTAAGCAGCGAAAGTCCTCGACGAGCGATATTTATAAAGATCTTAATCTTAACTTAAATCTTCCGAACAGACGTACACAATGGCATACACTATTTTTCATTGAAAGCTCAAATCCCTGTTTTATGAGAATATCTTAGTTTACACCAATTATTTATTGAACTCCATTGACAATTATTTCGTTCCTAACGATGTTTACACTGTTAGGTATTAATTTGGCTTTGTACTTTATTTTCCTCAATGTTAGATGTGATTCCAGTATTATTTGCAGGCCGATTTCAAAGGGCCGAAAAGTTACTTATGATCGCACTTATCAAAAATGTACAGTTGTTAGACTTGACGTGCTTGTCGGTCCTTGACGTACGTCTATTTCGTTTACAAGGATGGCTATGACTGCATTAAGACGATGCATCTTAAAGTTTTCGCGCTTCCGAACACTGATGAATGAAACTGATGGATGATAAAAAATAATGTTATCTCGCCACATACTATTTTTGATACATTTTAACCTAAAATAAAATGTGTCACGATAATCAGCTTTATTCTCAGTAACAGAAAAAGGAACCAAACAGGTAAACAGTTTTTACAACAATAGTACAGTCTTCATTTTACAAAAACAAATATAACAAAAGAAAACCAAAATTGAAAAGTGAGTTCGGTATAACAAAAACAAATACAATATAACAGAAACAAGTCCGATGTAACAGAAACAGGAACGTTGTAACAGAAACAAATACGGTAAAAACGCTATTCCGCTAGCTCTACAAATGCTACGGTGTGCGAGGCCTAACGCCGTAGACGTGAACGTACGGTTGCTATGAATAGCACCTCATTTCCGTGGACTCTGTTAAATTAAATTTCACCAACCGCCCCGCCCACCAGCCGACATTGCCGCTAGTCCTTGCATTATTCTATTAATATAAAAAGTTTATTTCACTACCAACTTCTACAAATATTAAAATAGAATATGAACACAAACACTGATCTTATTACGAAATGAGTCGAGCTAACTTTTAATAGTTGTAACGAAAAACAAAGTGATGAAAAAAAACTAACTAGCGTGTGAGAAAACTCAAACACAACAAGATTAAATATTATCATTGTAGGAAGTAGATAACGTGAGATATACCTACTCTAGTATTTCAGTATATTTGGAATACTATGACTTTGCTACAAATAAGTGTACATTGGACCTATAACATAATCAGTAAAAAGGGAAGTAGTACTCTCCTCTGCCTACCCTTTTGGGAAATACAAATGTGAAGGTATAGTATATGTAAAAAGAGAGCAGCAGACCTGTTTGCGATTATCTATTATCAGCAACAGTATATTGGCGAACACCTCATTTCGCGTGACCTTTCGATCAAATGGCAGCCGTTTGGTAAATGTCACAAGACGCCTTGTAACGGCGCTGTACTAGCGAACATATGTATGTATGTGCACTAAACGGATAATGTCAGACAACTACTGTATTAATATGATTACACCATTATGTTCATTTCACATTTGACACTGAGTGCTCTCTGCCAACACCACATAACTGCTGACGTGACAATGTAATAAAAATACAACATTCAGTCCAGTGTTTTTTAACACACTAAACCACTCTCAACTCATTGGTATAAGACATTATAAATACTTTTACAATTCTATAATGTCACGCCAGCTCACTTACGAAGTAGGTGGAGAGAAATGAGCACCAAAGAAATCTACGCAGACCTGGCATGCTTATTTAACATTTATCACTGTCTTACGAACGTCGGGGTCGGAAACTTCCCCCCCTCCCCCCTCTCCCCTTTCCATCAGTCAGGACCTGGCCTATTTGGTCATAATATAAGAATCATCATTTGTGAATATTGGTCTCCCTCAGCACCTGCATCCATCATCATTCGCAGTATATATTTGTTTTGCCCTTATTATTGTGTTTTGCTTTACAATTATCTCATAATTTACGTAATGTAATTACGTACTTATACGAGTAGATAAATGACAAAGACTCTTTACCAAAAATATGTAATAATTTGGCATTCACGATTGAGTGTACCGGTCAATTCACTTAACAATAATATCGATCGGTTTTGTAATAACATTTTATGCGCTTTTATTAAATGAATTTTCTTGGAGGATTTCCTCCATTGTTTTATAAAACGTAGGTACTTAGTTTTATTGATATAATATTATTTATTACTATACATTTTATTCGAAATGAAGAAATACAAAATAGTAATAAGTACAAAATTAAGTCATTCTGTTCCCAGCAATGCTTTCATCGACATCAGATCCGTTTATCCTTCCTCTGTCGGTAACGGGTTTCCTTGCAAAATGGGAAGAATTAATGCCATAGTCTGCCATGCTGCCGAAGTGGACGTTGGCACACTTCACAAACTTGATGTTTTCTTTCAACTTTACAATAGGCGATATGTAATGCTTTAACACACATATAATTTTGTATAGTGTTGCGTGTCATTATTTTAAAACCAGATTCCTCGAGTAAGAGACTGAATTCTAAACCGTAAAGCTACAATTGCTTTTCACTACATTATTACTGCCTTTTGATCATACCGCTTTAAATCTCTACACCTGTGATGTTCCAATACATCGCAGTCGACATAACTGAAAAAAAATAATAGGAAAACATTTCTACATCATACGTTTACATCAAAGGAATCGACTTCGACTTATTCGTTTGCATTTCGGAGCGGAAACAGATAAAATAGACACGAATTTCAAAGATCGAATCAACGGTCTAATCGGATAAATGGTAAAATTTCGAAGGCAATACTACTAACAAGCAGTTGGCGTGCTGCCAGGGTCCACGAATCCTATTCCGGGGCTCTACACGACCTGCTTCACCACAATGCCTTCCACACACGAACCTGTACAGAAACGGAGTAAATAAATGTTAATCGAAGTGCCACTGAACACTGAACGAAAGTGCTACTCAGCAAATAAATCAAATTGGTAAAACGAATTGTTGTATTCAGTAATTTACTTACGCGAAGAAATAATAAACATTCATTTATGTGTGTCCGTATACGATTGATTGTTACGTCTAATGTATGTGTGTATTACGTTTTTCTTGTTCACTTATCTGTGGTGGTGGTCTTGATAGTTTTCTGTTCAGCCAGAATCAAAGTATTATTTTCGCTAGCCGGCTACATAAATATTTAAATCTTTAAATTCTATTTTAGTTTTACGTCATAATCATATAGTTAAATTATATTCAATTTCTTTTCGCAACCGTCGTTTATTAGATTTAACTTAAAACATAAAGAACTATGTTTCAAATAACTTTATAAGTAAGTACACACCGAAAATTACTATCAATACATTTAAAAATTGATACTATCAATACATTTAAAAATAGAACTAGAACAAGGCTGTTATTATAAATAGAATAACAGTAAAAAATGTCCAAGATTGTTGCTTTGATGTCAATCATATTATTACACTACATTACGCGGGTATAAAACACTGGTGTACAGTTAATGAAGAGAAAAGAGTATAAGGTCTGATAAATATAGAACAGACATATAGTATAGGGACTGTAAGGATAGAAGTATTTAGACCCAGTGCTCTCTGCCTGCCTCAAAAAGGATCACGCTTGATAACAAATAATAATTAATACAAAAGTTAAGAATCAACGAGCCAATGTACATGCAAAACAAAGTCGTTGACCTACGAGTCGCTGGATGCAGTATATTGTTCGCGGACAAGAAAATGGATGCGATACAAACGCCGGCGGAACTTCGATAAGGCAGGCCGTAACGTATGAACTATGAATAATAATTAGTTGAGGGGAATACTGCATCGTGTGGTGCAGCTAGCCAGCTCGTGCCTGCTATCACGCCATACACCGCCACCTCCTGATCGCATTCCACACGCGAGCCCAACACGCTTCCAAACGGTACTGCAACTCGTAAATAAGCACGTAACTTGTTCCACGGTCGGGTTCGCGCGATCGTGTCTCGAGTGCCGCCTTGCTCTTGGAACAAAAACATTTGCAACATGATGACGGCTACACTTCCCTGGATGTCGCTATAAATCCTCTTTAAGGATTTAAAGATTCGTATTCTGTTATATAAATTCAAAGGTTTTAAATATCCATACAAAGTTAATTAGAAACTCGATTGGAAAGGAAAGGGCGAATTTGTATAACAACGGAAACAGATAATTGGATGCAATTGGATTATTCTAATTTAGAATTTCTCGTAGTGACTCGGAGTCTGGATTTGTGCCCGGTGTATGGGAATAGGCTCACCACCTATTCCATAGAACGTAAACATAACTGATAGAACGTAAACGTAACTGATGGAACGAGGACATGTCCTAGACTCCTCTGCCTACACACCTTCGGGGATTATAAGCATGATGTTATGTTACATATTATAATCAAGAATTCGTACATTTTATCTTTATTAGGTGCTGATGCCATGCACATGAAATGTAATAGACATTTATGTGCGAGGGCATGTATTCCTTAATTGAATACCTACTCCCTGCCAGGCTAAATGTGTATATTATGTTTTAATATCCATGAGTTTTATTCTCAACTAATACGATACATTGCCAGTAAATGTTTTGAAGCCTAAAAAAGTTTACGACTCACTCGCTTAGACCGAAACCTTTTTCTGACTTCGATTCAAAATAACTCTACTTTTTATACCCAAAAACTTTTTTCTATAGACCAGTTTCCCGACACTGACACTTTTACTCTGACACTGATCCAACGTATCACAAGCGAGAGCACTCGAAACATTTTCCTCTGCTCGAGAACCTTTTCCTCCATTACAGTAAATGTAACTCTATAAATAAAGAAGCACGGCTATACTGTAACAAAGCGACTCTACCGTTCGTTCGAGCGCCTTCCGCTTTGACGAACCATATTGAATTTGATTCCGAGTTCAAAATCCTATACACATCATCAACGTGATCAATCGTTATACCGTTTTTACCTTGGAAGGGGATCTCCTTACAGAACGAGAACGATTAAGTATGCGTCTGCCACGCTGCCCATGTGTGGGTTGGTAGACTTCACACCCTTTACAGAACATTAGATTACCTCACAATGTTTCCCTTTACCGTTACTGCAAGTAATACTTGATTTTAAATCTTAATATTAAATTAAGCATATGTTATAAAGAATGACACATGTTTGAATAAAGAACGACTGAAATAGAATAGGCAGAAGACAGGCACTCCTCTGTTCGGTGAAGACAATATAACTGTCGGGCGGAACAGTCAGCCGTACATCGGCTTGATCCGAGTCTCGCGGCTAATAAAGCTAATTCAATCTCTAGCCGCTGCAGCGCTTGATACATTTAACAGCAATTCTCTACTAGTCAAACTTGTTGTCTTATAAACGCTTAAAAGTAAATTAATGTCTTTGTTTTGCTATTCTGCAAGCAAAACAGGTGTATTGTTTATTATTTATTCATGACAAATTTATCTTTCAAATGTTATTGTATTGTATAAACTTATCTCAATAAAGTTTTGAAATATAACATTTCGTTCCATTCTTTCTAAACTTACAATAATACGGGCTGAACGTTGATTGTATTATGACATACAAATCAAATGCAAGACTGATTTATTTCTACCTTCAATATTCATCATTCCTATAACCGTGAAGCAAAGCATCGTGAAGAACCCTGCACATCTTAAAGTAAAACATTCTCTAAGGCGTGTGGAGTCAGCCGACCCGCACTATTGCAACGTGATAGACTATTACCTTAACTCTTTATGCTCTGAGAACAGACCTGTGTCCAGTACGATATGATAGGTACGATAGAATTTAGTCCACAAAGCGAGCAATACCCCGAGAGTCGTCAGTCAACAGCGCTCGTTGCAGGGATTAGCCGAACACACACCACTTGACGTCTGAACACCGTCAAGTACACGGGAGTACTCCATTTGCATTTCAAAGCTTACAAGCAAATCAGATTGCTTATGCATGGCCTAATATTGGTTAAAGCAATGTTTTATACCTGTAAGTGTCATACTTGGACCTTACTGGACATTTATTAGCAAAACTAGGAATATGTATAAAACAAAGTGTGGTGATTATACCTCTTATAACTGAAGAACGGTTGTACCAACTTGAATGATCTACGATATGCTGGATTCGTCTCCATCCGGAATAATAGAATAACCTCATATTAATATGTAGATCGGAAAAGTAATTTAAAAGAAAAGTAAAAATATTACAATTTTTTAAAAAATGCATATCATTTTTCATACAATATATGAAAAGATTCATTACTAGCCAAAGCGTTGATGAAAATTATGTCAAATTGGTATTTAAAATTTCATCCAATAATTACAAAGATCGCCTCGTCGGTCGAATGATTGCAAGCGGAACTGATTGACAGGTCTTAGGATAGATCCCCTCGGAAATTCCTAATAGTGGCGCGGAGTCTAGTTTTGTGCCTGGTTTATGGTAATGGACTCACCCCGTATTCCGTGACAAGAAAAAAATTTAACTGGGGATATGTAAAAACATAGCTCTTCTCCTACCTGCCTCTACAGAAATTACAAGTGTGAGGTAACGTCAATGTTACACAATTTTAATGTACAATTGTAAATAATAACTCAATACACTTATAATACAAATACCTTTCAAGGGAAAAGTGTGAGAATATCAAAGGCATAAGTGAAATTATTCGAAACGCAAACTGTGTTCAAACTATCTAATGATTTCTGAAAGGAGGCTGATCCTCGTCGTTTGTTTTTCTAGTAATAGCCCGGAGTCTGGATTTGTGGCCGATATATGGCAACAAGTTCTCCGCCTATCCCGTGGTGGGACGTCGAAGTCTACAGATGGATCGTAGGATTGTATTACACTCCTCTGCCTACCACTACGAGGAAAACCGCGGTGAAAATAAAACAAAAATAAAACCAATTCATTCACTGCCTATTCTGTTTCTACCTCCATAATGAACAGTACCTGAACCTGTCAAAATGATAACAATACTACATAATTTCAATAACTGCTTTTGGTTTTATAATACTTTTTATATCGGTTAGTGTGGTCGGTTCGCTAGTGTTTTTCGAAAATTATTTCTTTACCTAAAAAGGTGAAATAACATTCTAAGCAATCTTTATATTCACTCCTATGTAACATTACTTTACAAGAAATATTTTACACATTTTATAGCTCCATCCCGATGAATGAGAGCCGCACAGGTATATCTCAACCGAGTGAACTTTGCCATTCTATTGTAACTCATATTTATCAGTACTCGCGATAGATATGTTCACCTAACTGTTCGTAGTGGCTTATATACTTTTCATAAAGTAATAAAAAGTAGACGCTGACTGTACAGAAACTAGAACAAACTAATTTCACTAAAACGCACACAATAAACATTACATATTTTCATAATGTAGGTATACTGTGTGGTTATTATTCATCCAGCTTCAATTATTGTGTTATAATTGATAGAGCGTCAATATTGTTAACGCTCTGTTAACCAAGATTTGTGGATCCACGACCATTGCTATTTAATAGTTTATTTTCACATACAGTACGTTGGTGAACCTTATACATAAATAAATAAATTATTTATGTTCTAATCAACTTCACATAATAATTCGATCTTTCCTACGATCTCTAGGGATCTTGCAACGCGAGAGACTTTCCATACCAAAATTTATGCAATAGACAAAACAGGTCGACGCAAACCATACAATAACTGGATGAAACTAGTTTTGCTATGTTTTTTACAACTCAATAAACGTCGTTTCCGTATTGTATGAATTGACCTATTTTATTAACGCCCCTCGAATCATCTTCACATAATAACTCAGGGATTCTCACGACCTCAAGGGATCTTGTAACGCGAGATACCTCAGCAAGTATCAAAGTCAGACAACAATCGAACGAATCACTGCGGTATACTTTAATCGAACACCCTGTAGCTGGGGAAGTTCATAGTTTATTTACCAGTAACATTATTAATCTTGCAATTTTATTTATGACTATATCGTTTATTTACTACCTGACTATGATAGAAAATACTGGATTGAATTCAAAACCAAATGAACTCCTTACTCGTGGGATTGTGTTATTCCCAGTTGCGACTGAAACGATTATTTAACAGGACAGCGAACATCTTAATGTCACACAAACAGTTTTGTAACAGATTCAATTTTCTCTGTACTTCCCTAATTTAATATAGAAAACAATTTAATAATAATGACACTCGTTTAAAGAATTGCACTTGTGGCACTACAGTATACTAATTCCCAGATAAAACGTATCATCATCATCATCTAAATCGTATCTACTTTTAATTCCAATAATAAGACAAGCATTCAGTCAAAATTGACGTCACACAAAACAGATGTACATCGTGGATGCTATCGCACTGAGCTGCCGACGGAAACGATAATTCACCCATATTGAACATGGTTTTTGATGGAGTCGCAAGTCTCCGAAAGCTTGTATAAGACTAATGAATGTAAAGCAAGGATACACATATATAGCACGCGGTGCTCTGCCTATTCTGTAGCGGATCAGGCGTCATAACATAACAATAATAATTAGATTAAAAAATATAGAGCGGCCCTAAAGCACAATCAACGGATAACGCTAATCAAATAAAATTAAAAAAAATGGCTGTGTGAGTGAGTGTGTAAGTGTGGGTGATAAAAAAGTTCTCTCTCCGTACACCGGCTCGTCATCTGTTTAAAATATTGTCACAAGCTGTTAGGAAACCGGCAACATTTTTACTAACTTAATAACACGCCTGTATACCCCGCATTGGTTGGCAGAGGAGTGTAGTATACTCCCATTATTCACCAGTTGTGCGTTTCACTATGGACAGGGGGATTAGCCTAATGCCTATAGTGGGCCTGTTATTGATTATTACTTGAATTTCCTTTCAATACCAAACTCATTGCCGAATAAAGAGCAATCAATTTAACAATAGAATGTTATTATTATGATTTGTGCCAAAAATTATTATCCTTGCAGACGTAACTTGCTCTTTCTACATCCATCACTCTCTTCATATTAATTACCTATCCTGCTTTATCGACGTTAGCCAGCTGACATTTCATTTGAACAAACAATATATTATGTACTATCATTTGAATAAGCAGGTCCATTCCCTACGCTCGCTGCTTATACACAAATCGCTAAGTTTGAACAGGACTCGGCAACTAGGGCAATTCCCGTTTTGTTATTTGCGCACAGTAATCTACATCTCTAGTCTTATATCCACAGAGTCCTCGTTAAGAGCGAAAATTGAATATTCATATTTATTAATATACAATCGCTTTTTGTTTAGCTTAATACTACAAAATTTTAGAAAAGCAGTGTTTAGTAAAATTATTTAAAAATCAACCTCCCTCTCCGACGGTCTTGGGTTCAAATAATAGCGCGCAAACATTTTTTTGCAAAAATGTGTACGATTTTAACTTGAACACCATTTCCTTTAAATGTGACGAAAATATCGTGTGGAAACTCACGAACCTTACAGGTATCCATACTGTTCTCAGAGATGTGTGAAGTCAACCAATCCACTTAGCAAACTTTGATAGAAGACCCGTATTAACTCTCAGTGAACTGATAAAGAAGCTAATAATGAAATTACTTTGATGGTAATAATGGGAACATTTAATTTTGTCTCTTATAAAAACTTAATTGCAATGTTGTTCTAACATGAAGTTAAATATGAACCTATACCATGCTAACTGCTAACCCCGTTAGGAACTCTAAGCCAGTGCTAATATGTGTAGCTTAAACTTAGCGCGCGGTCAGAAATGGTTCCCACATACTTATTATCCACCCGTTCGAGGGTCGGCTTGAAGCAAACTGAGATTCTAGGATTACGGTCATGAGCCGTTAATGTTAGGGAAGGGTTAGGGGTGAGATTTTGTCGCAAGCATTGTCCTGTTTAAATTCAACCAATTATTTCATTATTATATCAAAGCTGCTAGCAGTGATTGGAATCGAAGAGCTGAAGATCGAGCTACGTTGCATGCTATTGGTGCGTTCGGTCCAGCAGTGCACGGAAACGAGCTGATGATAGTAATTATTATGTAATCAGCCCAGATTCCTTATGGGGTCAGTAGAGAGCAACGAGTGACAAATATATCATCTATCCGTACGGAAACTTAACTAGTACCTTTTAATGATTTTAAGATGAGAAGAGAAATAAGAAGTTCGGCGACCATACTTATCCTCTACGATGTTGGAGTTGATGTACATATTCATATACCAAAAAAAGTTTGGTAGCACCGTACGACGATTGCTCTAAGACGAATAACATTCTAGAGCTCCGTAACACCAAGGTCTTTGTAGTTCTTGATATGCTGTTTTACGGTTTTTCTATGGATAATTTATAGTCAAATAGTTTGAAGGGTATAAAATGAAGCGAATGAACCTTTTTGGAAGGAATAAAGGCTTAAACGAAATACACTTTTACTTATAAAACACTTGAATAGCTATGACGTTATCCTTAATGACTAAAAAATAGATCTTCTAATCCATTAATACTCAAACTGGACAATAAAGTACCATAGTGGGCGTAAGAGGAATTCGTGGGGGCAGTAAAAACCCTACAGAATACAGGGGGTAGTTCAAGTACACCGAAGGGATGCCGGACGACTTGATAAAAAAACGAATGATTTGTCTAACATTTCGATTGATAATTAGAAATCTATTCAATTGGAAATAATTGATTGAAAATACAAACGAAAACCAGCAAAATTAAAAATATGTACATATATAGTTATGTATGTACTTAGATGAAACATGATAAATAGACAGATAGATAACTTTTCTTTTCCGCGCTGCGAGAATTAATATAGTATAATACACACAGACAGAATAGATTTAAGCAAAGGGCGTCCTTATCTACCGTCTCACTGAGGCATAATATGCACAAGCTACCGGTACGCTGTCTACCGGACGGTGTTATTTGTGAAGACGGGAGACATATTTGCATAATGGATGGACGAAGTACATACATACATATAGAAATGTACACCGCCTGTTTTTTTATTCTTTAAGATACCGGTGGATATTCTGTCAATTTTCAATTCTGTACCCATGTATGTTACATATGTTCACATTAATTAATTCTCATTTTCATATTATGATAAAAATATATACATATACATATGTCGCCGTCACCCCCTCCCTGTCTCCACCAGCCACCTCCAATGAATCACAAAGAAACACTCGATGAGTAATAGTGCAAAAGAGCATATAAAATAGTGTTAGCCTAATGCTTTAGAATTTATCCCCCACATTCTGAAGGTCCTATTCGTTAAAATCTTGGCACGTAGCTCTTTACAACGACAAACGGCCGATTACGATGATAATGAAGATGATAAACCCGGTCAGCATAAAGAAGTTATCAAGTCGCCACCAAAAAAACTATACAATTTGATTTTACACCATAGTAACATTTCATATGTATGTACATGAACCCGGTCAGCAGAAAGAAGATAATTAGTTGCAGCCAAAAGAGCTATGCAATTAAACTTTACACTACAGTATCATTTCATATATTTATACCGTTTAATACAAGAAAATCTCTCCACACTTGGCTATATCTTGATCTCGTAGAAGAAGAAATACGAAATGTCAACGCTATGGGATTTAAACCAGCAATTTAGAACCTCGTCGCAAACCAACGCTGAGCTACTGTGTCATTCGTACTAAAATATTTATAATAGTTGCTCCATAGAACATTAAATTTATGTATGCATGAGTTCTTGGAAAACACTCACCTGATGTTAGGTAGATCTTCGCTTTGGTTGGTTTGTTTTTGTTTGTTGTGTTGTTTGAAAACGAGTTTTTTTATTGCAGGCCAGATTACATTTTGTATTAAAGATGACAATTTGTCATATTCATTTGATTCGATTCTATTTGTTTAGAATTTACTAACTTTTTTTATTAATTTAGAATTTCTAGTAGTGACTCAGAGCCTGGATCTGTGCCCGGTGTATGGCTATAAGCTCACCACCTATTCCATGGAAATTAAATGTAACTGGTTAAACGTACACTCCTCTGCCTACGCCATGGAAATCACGGGCGTGATGTTACGTATTATCATCTCCTACTTCTTCACCTTCATCGTCAACACCGTTATCGTCATCATCATCTTCATAATCTTCATCAGTTTACGTCGTCCCAAAATCAACATAGGTTGGAATTGTGATATAAAAATCAAGGTTCAAAGAAAGCTGGAAATATTCAACGACATAAAACTGAATAATATTTCCTCTGAAAGCAGGCGCTCGTCTCGCGTCTTATTCTATTTCCTTCTAGCGGTAAACAGTTGATGTTATTCAGACGTCAGTAACCCCCCGCCACCGGGCGGGGTTAGATAACACACTACTATACTCTTCAACTTCGATTTTACCCTCGCATTATGTGAGAAAATCCGTATTCAACAGTGGAACAATGCGGTTATGATAATTGTTAAATTTTCTCGAAGTTATTGTAGTTAAACAATTATATTGTTAATTGACATTATTCATCTGTTTTACTGTTATAGGCTATCACAGTAATCCAGAAGGCAAAAGAGAGATGACAAAGAAAAACGTTTTAAATATAAGGAGCTGCGCGCTGAAAGTGTATTTCTTACGGGAGCGATTTCACAATAATGCTAGATTCTCACTTTATACATGGATACCAAATTCGGAAATGATCGACGTTTGGGACCCTACTCAATCATAGTTCGTAAGCGATTTGTCAAACAAAACATGTAGATATTGTAGTCATTTAGTCTAAATAAAGTTATGTATTATTATTACCATATCGTCCTGCCAGGGTCCTCACGCAGTAGGCAGACCGCACCGAGTTCCAAATATCTTTATCCTGGCCGACTAGACATGCTTCTTCCACATTCAAGACTTTTTTCATACAGGCAAGAGGGCTTTGAAGGCTTCTAACTATCTCACTTGGTTGTGTTTGACTTATTATAATGATACATGAGTCTTGGCCTCCTTTGGCACCTGTATACATCAAGATTTCGCATAATAATAATTAATTCATACGTTGAATAGAACATATTCATAATGTCAATATCACGTCGCCCGCCTGGCATATTAATTAAAATGTAGTAGGTATAATGTGAGTTGTGACAGTGGCTGATTAGAAACACATGTTAGCGCGCAGAACACAGCAGAGAGGAGTATGAGGAGTGGAAGCCGTTGACGTGAGGCCTCGGTGGAAATTACAGGCAGATGTGTTCGTTCAAATGTCTCCATACGCTCTGCGGGGACATGTACCAATTACACAAGATAGTTGGCCGGAAATATAACACGCAGAAAGCAACTAGGCATCTGTGAGGAGTTCGCTTTTTCTCCCACCCTCTGATACTGCCTTTCGATACCTAAAATTCGACTAATAACTTATCTATAGGCATATGCCCTCGTGATATTTTCATACTACTATCTAAAAATAGGATAAAATAACAAATGTTTTTTGCAGATATCACCTCGCTATTACATACGTTATCAGGTGAGAGAGGTGCCTAGACAGTTTCTGCGAGTTATTGTTAACATCAAAGTCTATATCTAATATTGTAAATATTTACATACAAATAATACATAAAACTAGTACAATCACAGAAAACTGATATAACCGTACCTTACTTAAAAATGACTGCCTCGTTGATCGGGTGGTTGCAAGCGCGACTGCCGATCAGGCGGTCCAGGGTTCAAATCCCAGATCGGGTACTATTGAATTTTTCTAATTTAGAATTTCTCGTAGCGACTCGGAGTCTGGATCCAT
>DWEE01000523.1:0-16733 GCA_018245755.1 Parelbella macleannani | reverse complement strand
GCTTGCCACCTATACATAGAATAGGTAACGAAAGAGCTGCTAAAGAAGATTCCAGACGGGCCAAAGAATCGCTCAATCGAAACATACCTAGTGCAAAACGATTCGCTTTTTACGACGAGGACGCCGAAGGCGACACTTCGGGTTACGGAAGTGAAACTATAAACCATATGAACACGAGGGGGCAAGGAGCATTGAACACTGTTACTAATAGTCAAAATCCCGTCGTAGCCTGGCAGCAGGAAGAACGGGTTAATAGGTAAGTTAACAGTCAAACTTTTATAAATTAGTTATTGTTATAATTTTTTGACTATACTTATTTTATTCACCACGCACAATATTTAATAGATAGCATCGCCTTGATTTCTAAAGCTTAACTTGGTTAAAGTTTTTTTTTTAAATCCGAATCTCTTTTCGTAACAGCTTTTATACAAAAATTGAGTAGATTTCATATTATGTTCTTAAAGTTTATGCCATTAAGCTAAATAATAATGAAATAATTATTGAGGTAAAAAATAATTGTCTTTTTCGTTGAGGAGAAAGGATACTTGCCCCGACCCCATGAAGGGATACCAACGTGTAAGAGTTGACTGACCTCGACTCGTAACTGACCGCGGTAAGGCACGGCTGGCCTAGACAGGGCTATAGGGAATGGCCGCCTGCGGGCAGCAGCGTAGGTGGTACAAAAAACCATGATCTGCAATCTCCAACCCGTATGTCCAGCATGGGGATTATGCTAAAAACCTCTAGCGGAGTTATATATTTAGTAGAAGACTGAAACAGATCGCTGATGTGGGTTGGATGGATGGATGAATGATGGATGGATGGATGATGTGTGATGATCTAGCTTTGTGAATAAAATTGTAATTCTTAGATTTCCTGCTTTTATAAGGCTTACCATCTACATATCTTAATTGTATCTACACAGCGTTCATAGAGCAAAGATATTTAACCCCTATAAGAATTATTATAGTGATCAGTTAAGCTATTCATTAGATAATTATTACAATATAAAAACACTGAGCAGTATAATTTCCAAAGTTGGTATTTCCAGCACGAAGAAACCTACTAGTGGGCGCTCCACTGACGGTATGTGGTCTGCCAGGAGTCCATCCGGACAGGCAGAAGAGGGCCGTCCTCGTTGGGGTGACCGCGGAGTTGCTACTGGCAGGCTGTGGGAGCCCACAGCACCTAATGAAAGATTGCCACAGGTAACACCTACATTTAGATAAAAATTAATTATCAAGGAATTCCATGCAATCAAAATACTATAATTTTCTTGCAATTAGATGCACCACCAAAAAAAAGGTACTCCGTCATGGGTGGAACGAGGTTTAAATATGATTGAAAACACTGCCGATATTCTAGTCATCGACCAAAGAAGTTCCACCAACTCAGGCTTGGACTGCGACAGGTCGTCTTACAACGGAAGCGATGAAGGAAGGTGAGTAATCAACAATTAACACAGCGTACTTCCATAACTTTCCTTTATTGATACATATTCATTGTGTGACACACTTAATCCACTTAATATTCCTTTCAGAACATTTCTCAGGGGGCAAAATGTACCAATAGAACCAGAAATTAAAGCCCAGCGGGAAAACAAACGCTTAAAGGCTTTAGAATTGCAATCAGCAATTTTAAGTCAGTTAGAGGATCAAGAAAAGCGTCGCCAAGAGGAAAGGGAAAAGAAATTAAGAGAAGAACGATTAGAAGAATTAAGAATACAACGACAGCAGGAAGAAGATAGATTAAAACTAGAAGAAGAAAAAAGAAGATGTGAAGAGAAACAAATAAAAGAAAAACGACGACTGGATGCACTAAAAACAGCGCTCGAAGATGCTGAGAGAAAGGCTCGACAAGAAAAGGAGAAGAGGTTCATCTACCATAAGCAAATAGCTACTGCGAATGATTGTAAATTAAATGTTGAAGAACATTTAAGTCCTAAAGAAACTCATCAGTCCAGTCCTACAAAAATTATAAGCCCCACAAAATCAAGCAGAACGTACGATGTGCACTCTGCAACAAGTCATAAAAAAGATTACGTTTCCCATCAAACCACAGCATGTAACTCTCCCCGCTCTGTAGCGACAGGGAACTTAAATTTATTTATTCATAATATACCACCTCTTGCACTATCAGATAACCAGTTTAATATTGTGCCGATTGGTATAAATAGCACTGGAGAGATAACAGGAACATCAAACAACGTGCAACTTGCAGTTTTAGTTCCGCAAAGTATGAATAGCATGTATAGCGTTTCTTTAAATTCGCTTAATAGTACTAACGAAGTTAATGACACAGGAAGAGTGCTTACACCTAGAAAATACCGAACTTTGCGAACAAAGGACGTGTCTACTCAAACAGATCCAAATATTTATAGAATAACAGCTGATAAGACAGTTGAAACAGATGAAATTTCTAGAGACATAGATATCGACTACCAAAATATTGATGAAAATGCACCCCAAGATAGTCACCACAATAGCTTAAAGAAAGATCGACGTATGAGGTCCGAGGAGAGATATAAGAAAGATATAGAAAATCGACCAAAATGGGGCGCTAATAGACCTGCAGCACAATACAAAAAACAAAGTGAGAAGGATCCATTTTACACGCAAAAAAGAAAACTTCGCCAGAAATATCGGCCACAAGTTAGACAATATCTATCAATGTCTAGTGAAGACAGTAGATCTCCTAGTCCTCCAATGAGGTCTGAAAGAACCGTTGAAAGTAATACAAAGCAACGAAATTCGTTAAGTCAATCTTACTGGAGACATAAGCGAGCTAGTCAAGAATTTGTTACGAACAACGCATGCGAGCCTGTTAACAATACAATTAGCGAGTTCACCTCACTAGCACAAATAACAGGAAATGATAAAATAGATCAAAAGAAATCACCAAAAATGTCACCTACGAAAAGAATTACATTATCGCAAAAGTTTATTAACGACAAATACGGAAGCAGGAAATTGTGGGATGACTTAAATGAACGAAACAAGAATAGTTTAAGCGATATAGATAATACAAAAAAAACACTTCACCACTTAAACAACCCATAGCAATCGGGAAAGTAGTAAACATTATTTCTATTTTCTCTTTATTTTTTACTATATTTTAGTCTAAAAAATTACTAAAAAGCTTGAAGACTGGACAAATTAATATTGTAGGGATTTGGTGCAATACAAATTTAAAATTAGGTTACCTCCTTAATTAGTTATCGATCCAACCGTTACTAGGGAATGGACATGTTGTTAAATCAATGAAAGCAGTAAGCTTTACAGACAAGACTTCGTGATTCCGCTTTAGAAATGTCTAAGTTAGACGATTTGTTTGATAAAAAGAAAGATGAAGCTCCTATGCTGGATTTATCCAAAACTGTAATAAACACCGCTGAAGAGTATAGAGCTGTTTTGGACAAAGTTCCAGATTTTAAAACCAGACCCGAAAAGGTAACTTTTAAATGCAGAGTAGGTACACAAAGGTAAATTAGATAACATGTGCAATAAAATGCCAAAGTGATAACAATAAATTATAGGTAAGGGCCGAGGACATCAAAATAAAAGATAAACCCGAGGACCATAAAACAAAAACGTCGCGTAAGGAGCTTCGGGGCTATGAAAAATTGGGAATACGAGGTTATGAGGAGAAAAATTTCACTTTCATGGATCCGGTACCTGTTGAAATGAGAGGACTAAAGTTTGAAGAGCTATGTGCAGTTCCCATCGAGTGGCGAATGCTGACATCAATTAGACCAAAATCTAAACTCGACGAGGAATACTTTAATCGGTATGTACTTATTTTCTTACTTCTAACAAATGTTTTTATCAAAACTCTTCTATAACATAACAATGGAACATCACGTTTATGTCTCCCGGAAGGAGGTAAGTCGAGACGTGCAGTATTCCCCCACGTTTCACCCAGTTACGTTTATATCCCACTATGTAATAGGAGGTGAGACTATTGTCACACACTGAACACAATTCTAGACTCCGAGCTACCACTAGGAGTTTCGAGTTTGAAAAATTCAATAGTAGCTGCCACGGGGATCAAATCCAGGACCTCTCGCTCAACAGTTACGTTAGCAACTACTTGGCCAACGAGGCCGTCGTTATCCAAATTAATCTCCACAATTAAACTCAGCAATGTCAATTGGTACTCAATCCTCAGGCTTTTTTTAATATGATCAATGGAATGAAAATCAGAACTTATAATTCACTGAATATTATTATTACATTACATATTGTTAGGCTGAAAATACTATAGTTAGTTTAAAGCTTTAAATTTGTTATGCCAAGTTAGCAAATTTCTGTCAAAAGACATAAAAAGATGTAGATCGGACATGAGTTACAGTAATAACCAATTTATCTTATTGTAGATTGATAAAGCTTGGTAAATCCGAGCTAAAAACTAAGGCCAAGGACAAGAGGGAGCAAGCGAAAACCAATATGATTAGAAAAACTAAGAATCGGTCGGGCGTGACAGAGACGAGGATCGTTTCGTGTGCAGAGTGCGGAGAGGAGTACTGCAATGGTAATTTTATCTTGTAATGTTGTAAACAATTGTATAATTTAACCTATAGGTACCTACAAATACTAATACCAATTTTCAATATACTTAAAATTCATTACTACTGAATTTTTCTAATTTAGGATTTCTAGTAGTGACGGAGTCTGGATCTGTGAACGGTGTATGGCAATAGGCTCACCACTGGTGAAACGTGGGAGTGTACGAAACAACTCCGCCTACCCCTTCGAAGAAACATAGGCGTGATTTTAAGTTCATTTACATTTTACTTAATAGGTAACAATTTTAGGCAATAAAAGGTTCATTAAAATTTTAGTTATGGTATATGTTGTAGGTAAGATGTGTACAATAACAAACTACGACATGTTCGCGCGCTTGAAGCTAGAAGTGGAGACGAAGGCACCGCGAGCGCACCCCGCGCCGGCACACGGCGGCCGCCTGCGACGTCTCCGCCGTCGCTCGCGCCGCAAGCCGCGCAGCAAGAGCGCCGCGCCGCCATCGCAGCCCCCGCCCCGCAACCAGAACAAGACCGCCGCCAAAAGCGACTCCGAACTGTAGCCCTTACATTACAGTTTGTCAAATTCGTTGCTGACACCTCTATGGTCTGTGGACTACGGGCTAGGGTAACAAAAAATTGCGTGAACTAACTGCTACATACGGTACAAGTAAAGTTCTTTCTAGGAAGCCCCGCTACCCGGCATACTTCTTGCCATTGCCTTTTGACGCCCGTCGCGGACCATAAGTAACACTAACGAACTTGCTGACCAATTGGTATAGGAAATTTCACACCACACATACAAACATACACATACTAACAAATTACTAACTAGATTAACAAAGATTGGTTCACTACAAACACAAACCATTGTATTGAAACGAATAATTGTTTTCTGTTCGACCATTCCAAAGTATTGCCCGAAATATCGATCACTGTCCTCTAATCCAATATGTTCCCGCGCACTGACAGTTATGAACGATCCCTACAATAATACATCCCTTAAAATCACATGTTTATATGTTTCCTTACTTCTATAACACACGAATTACCAAGTTGTGTATTTCGTTTAGCGCATACTAAAAGAGTATCTATCAAGTTAATCGACATTAGATAACAATGCCAAGAGAATATTATTTTAGAAAGATGTAACTTTCAAAATAAATAATAATGTGTACATACTTTAAATGTCGCCTTAAATTTCTTAAGCAATGAAACCATTACATTCACAGGCATTATTTATTCCAACGCTACACAAGTGAAGTGCCTCACATTTGTGCAACGCTTATTTTAACCGTATACACATTCAAACAACACTAAAACGTGCACATATTTATTACACGCCAGCTATAAATACCCCTAATTATTTAAGCTTCTACAAGTTGCCAAAAATGCTCGTCTATTTTCATTTCGATATGACTCAATTGTCTTTCGGTTTTATCGAAGCTAATCAACACTAGAGCGCAATAAAATTAAACGGCAATGAACATGTATAAATTTAATGCCGTCAATAATACAGTAGTCTGGATACGCATTGCACGTATGAAATTTTACAACACAAGTGTAGATGTAATGTTTTTATCGAGATATAATGTATTTACTTCACTCTAAATCTCGAATCTCATAGGCATTTTTTACTATTTGTACGATTAAACGTATTTGATAAGATAATGGTTTTATTTAATTGAAAAACTAGTGTGAGGGCAGGAATACATGTGTAATCCAATGAAAAGAACATGTCAATATCACTCTTTATTGATTTTAAAAAAATATATTACACATTCACTGTTTTAGACCCTATAAAACAATAACATTTCAAGATAAGATGTCGATGAGTTCAGACGTGTTGCCCGTGTTGCCAAACAATGGGCCGGGAGCACGACACAATACCTATATTATTATCTGAAGATGTAAAATGTACCTAAGTTCTATGTTTATGAATTCATATAAACACATTACTAGAGAAATTTAGGCCCTAAGTACAGTTGTGATATATAGCACGATATAATATTTACTTTTAGACACAAAATAACTGAAAATAAAATTTCGCAAATCTCTTATCATACTTATATGTAGCAATATCAACAATTTTGATTGTTGAATTACAAAGGCGCGCACAGGAGTCGTAGCGGTTTCACTTTATTAAACTATGTACTATTGCAACCAACCATGAAACCACCGTCTGACATGCTGAGCTGCTGTATCACAAATTTGTAAATTGAATAGAAAACAAAACGAACGAGATGGAGCCACTTGCCCAGTGCCCAGTGGTACAACAAATATTGCATGAGTAAGCTTTCACTGGTATAAGAAGTAGAAAGTCAGAGATATTCTACAATCGAATAATGCATGTCCGGTGAAGAATCCAATATATTACAGAACTAATAAAAGTTATTTCAATTATTATAATCGTAAGTCATCATCTTTATAACTACATAAAATTCAAAATAATCATATTCTTGTTTTCTATATTACGCATAATAATAAATTATGCAATTATACATTATAGAATATCAACATGCTGCCTATGTAATAAATTCAAATTTAGAGACATTAATCAAAGAGTTTCAAACATCTTCCATTATACTTACATCTAGGTTTACAAAATAGGAATCTGCAATAAAACATCGATGTTTTGAAGCTGGTTATGTGTTTCAACCTAATAATGACTTAACAATAGACATTTGTCAACACAAAAAAACTTGGCAATGTGCTATGAACATAATGATAAATATACCAAGTTAGACTACAAACATAACCATACGGACGGAAAAAATCCACAAATTTGTCTACATAAACTTTCTATAAAATGTAGTACAATACACTGGGTCGTAAATAAGACATGTTAGTAATATCTTTATACATGTACATCATTAAAGCAAATAATATTAGTAAGTTAGTAAGTCCCGACAAACTTCTAAAAATATAAGTACTATTGCTATGATATAAGATTATACATTTTAGGGAAAAATTATAAGAAATTACAATGTCAAAATTTTAAAAGAATATATGTGATAATCTTGAACATATGTATGTGAATTTTTAGAGGAGCAAAAACATTTTCAAAAAACACTGTCCATTGAGAACCTTATGATAAAATTTGTACTAATCAAGATGTTTCCACAACCTAGTGATGGTTGTATTGGGTATCCTTATTTACTCTTCATAGTTTTGGTCCAAATTCTGATTCCCTTTTACATGAGATGTGATAATATCAAGTAGACATTTCATAGAGAAGGGTGGGAATTGTTACATTTCAATGAATAACTACAGAGTAAACATTAAATAATATTAAAGGATAAAAAATACTCACAAATGGAATGAATGTAGGCGAAATACTTACAACTACAAGCACCAGAAGACTTTGAAAGTTAATAAGAGAATAAGGTTCCTTAACTATCTAATATGTTCTATATCAGGTCAGAGATTTACAAACATTATCATACCCCACACATTGGTACCCCTCTAAAAAGCAATACCAACACATTCAGTAACCATATATCACACCAGCACAACAACAGTGTGTAACACCGGAAAATATTGCAGATTCCAAAAAATTTCATCATAAAAATATAATGACTCTTGAGAAACAAAAAAACAAAACCTATTATGCAATAATGAAAAACAATAATTAAATTATTACATTAAAAAAACAAGTCATAACATAAAATATTCAACTAAAACATGGACGTGTAAATTGAATGTGTAAGAACAGTAATAATAATAAAAACTTAAAAGTTAACAATTCCATACCCTATAAAACTACAATCTGTGTCTAACACCTGCAATATGAGTAACATTATTTATTCAATTGTTTAGAATTGAAAGGCCACATCAATAATGAATACCTGAGTGGCATACAATGATGAGGCTATACAATATGATTGTTAGATTCCGATGTAGTTTTACAGCTGGTGTGAATGGCATTGAGCTAACGACAGAGGGTGACACCCTGCCGGACCCTTACTGTATCACTCACTGTTCACTGATCCTTGCGAGCCTTCTTTTTGCTCTTCTTTGGAACCTTCGTATCTGTCCATGTATCTGCAAATCAAATTATTTATATTAAATATTTGTTGAACAAATTGAAGTGTAAGTGAAAATAAAATGGTCAAATAAGCTTTCTTTGTTCTGTAAGATGTGTGAAGTCTGCCAATTCCTGCTTGGCCAGCAAGAGAGATTGCAGCCCCAAACCCTTCTGATTCTAAAAGGATACCCATATCCAACAGTAGCATGATATAGGAAGTGGACTATGAAAATAACAAACACCAAAATACTTATACAAACCTCCAGTTTCATCAACTACAGGAGCCGACTGTTTGTCATCATTCTTATCAGAGTCTGAGGCCTCCCGCTCCTCAGACTTTGGTGCATTCTTCACTACCACTGTAGCCTGGAATGAATAAAAACCTCTTTCAAAACACTTACATAAATGCTTATTTTTTGCATTCTAATCCTTTGTTTGGTAAGTCAAAGTTATAAATCAAATTCAATTATTATTACAGTTAATTAAAATATGTACAATTATAATGTGACTCAGGTATTATATATTACTGATATATACCAATATCAGCATCATCATCATCAGCCTTTCTCAGTCCACTGCTAGACATAGGCCTCCCCCAAGCAGCGCCATCACACCCTGTGTTCTGCTTGCCACATCCAGCATGTCTGTAGCCCTTTACAGTTCGTCATCCCACCAGGCCAGAAGATTAAAATAAATGTATACATATTCCTATACCGCCATATACCAATATATCCATTTAAATTTATTAGATGTTTAGTTTCAATTTATATAATAGTTAACATATTTATATTATAGCAAGATTTTTTTTTCTAAATTTCATTGCTGGAATTGAATTCTAAGTTTCACAACTTTATTCCAGTGTAAAGTGAGAAATATACATAGTACTGAACATATATACTGTTCGATTATTAATAAAATATCCCAAAAACTCCTGATCAGTTTTAACTATTTTTATCTAACAATAAATACAGCAATAGAATGCTACAGAATGTTTTCTTTACCAATAAAAATATATAGAGATCAAATTGACTTAATACAATAAAAATTTACGACTTAGTGACAGATAAATGTAATGGTAAAGTTGCAGAAGCCAACCAGAGTATAGACATGATTGTGGCTCTTTACTTGGTAGAGTGTAGTTAGATATACAACTACTGTCAGAATTACCTCACTAGCTTTTTTCTTCTGCTTCTCCTTGTTCTCCTGTTTCTTATTGCTTCTGAGATCCTTTACATCATTCACCTCCTCATCTGGTGTCTCCTCATCCTCCACACTGGCTATACCCTGGTCACGACGTTCTGCCTGCATTTACAGTTTAAAAATGATAAACAATAAATATACATGTGCATTTTTTCAGAGAATAGTTATATCATATTACTATTTTTTATAAATCATTATTGTGATTTCCTACCAATTATGATTATTAATCCAACTGGTCACTAGTTGAAGAGTAGACTGGGAGTTTAATTCATTACTTATATACTACATTCTTCATAGTTCACTGACAATAACAGTATCATTAAAAATAACATAACCTGCCCTCTTAAATATTTACGATCGTGTTACAGTAATGATGTTTAATGAAGTCTAGGATTGTCAATAATGAAAAGTCAGGCACATTGCAATGCTCTTAATGCTACCATGTCACTATTATGACACATGATGTTACCACCTTCAAAATTATCATCATTAGGCTTTATCTATGGCTTGGCATATGTCTCCCCTAATGAGCACCTGCACACCTTATCCTCAACTTGCTGCAGCATATGTTCAGCGAAAATTAGTCGAGTTATGGAAACACTTGTCAAGAGTTGGTGCTCACAAGCCACTAATGGTTATGATATTCTCAATTTTAAAAAAAATGCCTTTTAGGTCAATAATTATAAATATATGTTCTTGAAAATACCTCCTTTAGCACCTTCTGCATCTCTTCAATCTGGGCCTGGAGTGCCCGTGCAGCATCCTCATCAACTTCAGGGCCAGTAGCACTCACTATTTTAATTGTTTCCTCTTTTGATGCCTCCACATAGCTAACAGATCCAGCTTCTACATCCGCATCCTTAGCTTTCTTCTTGTTCTTTTTCACAGGACTCTCCTTCTTTTCTTTCTCATCAGCACCCTTCACTTTCTTTTTCTCATTCTTCTTTGGCACCTCTTGCCATCCACCATCATCAAAGTCGGCTGGTTTTTCTATGTCAGTCAACTGCTTACCTTTCTTACCTTTTTTGGCCTCAGCTGGAACATCCTTCTTCATAACTTTTGGCTCAACCTTTTCTTTCGGTTTAACCTTTTCAATCTCTTTGGGTTTCTCTTCTTTCTTTTCCTTCACAGGAGATTTCTTAGAGCTCTCAGACTTCGCCTTGGCATCGTCGTTCACGGTGCGGTTCGGCGAAGACTTCTAAAGTACACATAAAATACAAAAATTAACCACTTTCATATATTTTAATGGTTTAACTTTAAGTTAGAAGTGTTTATGTTCAAAAGGTTAAAAATAAAACGAGCCCACATTGCCTGCCTGTCCGAGCGGCCGGGTGAAAGAAACATATTGGCGCTTACCTTCTCCTTGATTTTCCTCTTCTTGTTGGAGGTCTTCTTGTCATCCAACACCAGTGAAAGCTTTTCGAATTGCGGTTGCTCCGCTGAATGGAAACCAAACATAAATACTAGTGCCGCGCATAATAAAACAACCGCCACAGCTGCGGCAGGAAACAGAAACTGTGTATTAGACACCTGCCTCAATAGCTCCATCTTAAATAAAAATTTCGAAACAGACTTAAATTTAAAGTTTACATAAAAAGGGATCGATAAGGTTTGATAATGTCGAATATATTAATTCCCGAGCGATAAAACCAGACACGGGTACATGATGACGCGGCTGTGACGTGCCAAAAATTGCGATTGGTTGGGTTACCATAATGGTCATTGAAAATTCTTTATAAATTAATCATCGTACTTGCATTAATACATAATTTATTTAGATCTCGTTTATTGTTAATAATATATTTATTTCAGTCATTGTTAAGAATCATCTACTGTTATGCATCAACTAAACCTAGATATCAAAGTAACCGGTATTAGATACATGAAATGATATTTAAGCTGAAGTATCAATATTCAGTTATAATATTAACACATTCCACAAGCTAATTTTTATTAAAATAATAATGTGAATTATTTTATCGTGAGAGCGCTGACAATAAAATGACAGAAGTATTATTGCCGTGCTTAGTGTCACGATAATTTTTTAGGTTATATTCAATCCCCATACGAACCAATAACCCTGATTTATACTTATTGTACAGAAATTTTATACATAAAAGAAACTAATAAACGCAAAAAACTAAATAAGGATCAGTTTAAATAATCATGGACGGAAAAAAGAAAAAATCCAAGAGTAAGAAAGCTAAAAGTCCAGAACATAACATAAGTTCTACAGAAGATGTAAAAAAAGAAGAATTTGATGAAAACGAATCAGAAATCAATGACCATAAATATAATAGTTTCCAGCGGACACCTACAAAAAAACATTTCGACGATGATGATGATAATGATTCTGAACCCGAAGTGAAACGCAAAAAGAAAAAGAAGAAACAAATAGTCCCTGAAGAGTCTACAGGCAAAAAGAACAAAAAATCCATACGCCAAATGAAACGAGAAAAGCATGCTGAGCGGCAAGCAGAAGCACAAGCGACAGCCAAAGATCAACTCAAATCCCAATGTATCAGCTACTTATCTCAGTGGAAACATGACCGGCAGAATTGGAAATTCATGAAATCAAAACAAGTATGGTTATACAAAAACAAGTTCTCGACACAACTCATACCAGATTCATCATGGCCTACTCTCTTGGAATATTTTGAATCTGCCAGAGGAAACATACGAAATATGCTTTTAGCAGATGCTAATAAAATTATTAAACAAATGGATGACTGGACAGAAACACAGGGCAAAGAGGAGGAACTCAATGAAGAAATTGAAAATGAAAAGACAGCATTAAAACCTGATGATAAAGTGTATGGTCGAGCTAGGAGTTTAATACAATGTCTACAGGAGTAATCTGTGGTTTTATTTTGCTTTATTTTTTAACTACATATTGGTAACAGTAATATAATAATTTATTAAATATCCAATGTATTCCCTTTAAGCCTTGACTTCTGCTTTGGACTCCTCGGAGGCAAACTGCTCAATCCATTTGCGTAGCTTGTCGGTATCCTGCAGTCCCACCAAGCGTTGCTGCACCTTGCCATTCTTAATGGCCACCAATACGGGCACAGAGCTGACTTCATAGTCAAGAGCTAAGTCTGTCTGCTCATCTATATCCACTTTTGCAAGGACTACTTTTCCTTTGTTTTCTGATATGATGGACTCTAGGCGGGGAGTCAAAAGCCTACATGGGTTGCACCATCTGGAATATTCATATAGTTCATACTATAGATATCTATTAATAGGATTCCAATCAACATGTGATAAGCATTACAGTTTACAGACAATTCAATTGTTACAAAACTGTTCAATTTATCAATTATATATCATTATTTTCATTCTTTTATTACTTAAGGATGATTTTGGCAATTTCTGACCCCCCCAACCCTTATGTAAAGGCACATAAGATTTTTCAAAACCTTCTCACCTATTCTTATGTAAGATTCCATTTTGTTTATGAAAATGATAAAATATTGCAATAAAACGATCAGTTACACAAAAACTCCCAGTGTAACGTAGATCAACAATTTTTTTTTCAACAGATAAGTTATATTATTTTACTGCTGTCAACTACAGATTACCATTATATCATTAGATATATATGTAGTGTTTAAAATACCATTTATCACTAGGTAAATATAAGTTTTTAAATAATCCTAAACATAAATCGTTAAATAATCTACAAATCAATAACACTTTTAAAATAATGATCGACCAGTTTTTAATTCATCTTCCCTGCCAAACCACTTCAATGTATGATTTCTAATATAAATATTGACTAGGAAAATACTACATAAGAATGGGTAAGGGTACAACCAACCCCTGTAAGGGTACATACAGAATTTCCTAGCCCCATCCCCTTCGGGACCCTTATGTAATAAATGAACAGCTCTTTATAATTAATTATCAGCCAATATATGTTCCTTTTGGACATAGGCCTCTCAAAAGAGGATTTCTGCACATTGTCTCTACAATCCATAATCAAAGTAAAATTTACACAAGTTGTCTATGACTTCTATGCATCTGTCCTGCTGCTGAACAGTGACTTTACCCTTTATTTAAGCATATGACACCTTCAGCCTTTATATTGAGGTTAACCCCACATTTGATATAATTTACATATATGTAAATAACTACTCATATGTAGGATTATTACACAGAGTTTTTCAAGAGCACAATTTTTTAATTATATCAACAAATTGTGATGTAACAATTAATCAAGTGATGCAATATACACACAATTTTCCATTATAAGAAGACTACAAGTATTTTGAATGGGCATAAAGTATTCTCAGAGCTAATACTTTACTTTAGCATCAATAAGGAGAGTTTTTTCTTTTATTATTATTGTTGCATAGTCATGTTAGCTGCTTTAATTAAGGACTCGGCAGAGAGTGCTGAGTTTCAACTATCTTAAACACATACAGTCTTTAATTGAAAGACAATCTTGATAACTCTTATAAAAAGGTGTGTGAGTCTAGAATAGAAATAGAACAGAAAATTGTGAAAGTATTCACTGTCATAATAAACAGATTATACCTTATAATGGCATAATGTTGTAATATAACACTGTGTAGAAACAATTAATAGGCCTCACAAACCTCATAGTATAGTACAGCACTTTGCAAGTAAGAGTTTTAAATTAACAATGTTAAGGCAGCTCTCTTTGAAACCTTAAATAGTAAACTCACAGTGTCATGTTTGGGCCCTGCCATAATGGAATAGGTGAGCCTATTGGAATATATCGGACACACATCCCGACTCCAAGTCACTATTAAACATTTCCACTAGAAAATCTAGGATAGGAAAATCTAACAGTACCCAACACAAGATTTGAACCCTGGACCTCCTGATTGGCATTTACACTTGCAACCACTTAACTAATGAGACAGTCTAATTAAAATCATGTTTAAAGTGATGTAATAAAACAATATTTTCTCTTTGTGCACTGCTGCAATTTCAGATAATTTCTGCAGAGACTGAGTTATTTATATAAAATACCACAAAAAGGAGGAAAAACATTCATGTGTCTCCATCCAAACACAAATCAAGTTAATCACTCTAATTTGCACCCAGCATAGATTGACTTTTATAAGCATCCTTAAATGAGTATGTTATGTCAAATGGTTCGAAAAATTTATAAGACGTCTAAAGTAATCTATTACTTTCCTCCAGTAAAATGTTAGTAGTTTTCTTATTATATAGACTACTTTCTAATGATGCAATATTTAATAGCATCTGTTTCCTTAAAAAATTAAGTCTGGTGAAGACAGCGAAACATCATAAAGATCTTTATGATACATACGTTGCAAAGAAGTCGACAACTACGGGAACTTTGCTATTGATGACTTTATCTTTGAAATCATCAGTACTTTGTATTTTGACAATATCATTCCGCACAGAGGTTGCTGTGAAGTTTCTGAAATATACAGGACCCTTTCCAAAATAGGTCGAACGGACAAATAACTTTGTTGCGTTTCTGGATAACATTTTATGTTTTTACAAAAATCTGCGAAAACTTTTTCCCGAAATTTCTTGACTGTCAAATTGTAATGACACTGACAGAAGAATTACTCTCACCTTTGAAATGAAAGAAGACGCACAAAATAGGTACGTACAATAAGCTTTAAAATTTTGATTATAGATATTTAAATTTTACAAACTGGAACAAAAATCAAAATCGAGTAAAAGGAAAGACGTTGGTTTCTTACAAATATTCTTAAATATGTTGTAGAGTGTAATCTCTTTTACAGTCCTTGCTAATAAGGAAGTAATTTTGTTACAACTACAGCATGATGTCTCAATTTTACGGACTCGAGACATAATATTAATGAGCAAATAAAAAAAAATTATCAACAACACTTGTCGTTCCACTCAACATATTGGGTCTTTTCAATAAGAGAATGGATATCGCATGTTCCATATCAAATAGTAAAAAATTATGAATTTCATTTACAGAAATAACTTTCATTCTTAATTTACTATTCAATTTTAATAATATTATGACCTTGAGGATATACAAAAAAAATTACATTCCATTAACTTTGAAGTGACTTACTTTTTGTCTTTGGTATACAGACTATAGAGTATTGCTGTAATATTCTCGGTAAACGTCACCCTTCCCACACAAGATCTTTCTACTCGGCTGTGGCCCGATTGAGAAGTGAAGAGTATTCGTCAATATAATTAAATTTCCGTTTTATACACTGTGCAATACAGCACAATGTATTCCAGTGACGATTATAATGAGGTTAGTTTAAATTATTATAAACACAAACGTTAATTACGATTAGGCCATATTGCCAACAAACTAGGTTATAGTTGACGGTCTTTGGCTACATTAAAATTACTGTTAACGTGCTACACAAAAATGAGTGTTAGACTTATCTCATGGTTTCCCACATAAAACAACGTGTAGGACAATATTTATAAACTTCCTGCCTATTACATCTCAAGTAGAACACAAACAACTAATAAGAAAAAGCCTACTCTTCCATGTTATTCTGAGGTTTTATTTTAGTTGTTGGTAGAGTCTAGTACATTCTGTTAACAAATAGCAGGAATAAATGTTATGTAAATATGCAGCATAATTTTGAAATCTCTTAGCTTTCGAAAAATTCCCATAGCACTAAGAATCTGGAGTCCACAAAAATATATTTAATGCCCAGAGCTTAGTGATGGTTGTGTAAATTCCTGTAGACAAATATGTATGTATAAAAGTTCATATATAAGGACAAGCCATTATATCAACATGTTAACCAATTTCATGTAATCAAGTATACATTTCATTCAAATAATATTTAAACTCCCCATCTCTTACTTTTCAAGTGAAGAATGCCTAAGACACACAGGGATGTAAGATTTTACAAATTATGCATTGGGTTGTAAAAAAGACTGTCCTGGTGCCTGTCTTGATTGAAAGGGTCTGTTCATTCAGAGATGATTACCCCTCCATATTAATTATATTAAAAAGCAGGATGAATT
>DWEE01000522.1:0-16735 GCA_018245755.1 Parelbella macleannani | reverse complement strand
ATAAATAAATAAATAATAACAAATATTATAAGATATACAGTATTCAAAACTAGGGCATTTTACCATTTCAGATATTTCGTGTCTTAATGTATAGTTTCGTAATTGTATTTTTATTTTTATGGCGTTGTTTTTTAATTTTTTTTATGTTTTTTGTCGTTTCCGAACAAGTATTGTACCAGTGCAAATAATGAAGATAAATAAAGTCGACTTTGTAACCGGAGCGCTTTAATATTCAATCAACAGAAAGCGTTGACAGAGTCGACGCGAAATCTTTCTTCTTTAGCCTAACTTTTAATTTGTGTTCTTCGAGAACGTTCCTTTAATTTTTCTTTACCCTCCCATCGTCCTGTTCACCACTAAAGCTTTTGTAAACGAAACAAAATATTTGGAGACACTCATGCAGCGAACGTGTTCATAATAAACTAGATATCAATAAGGCCTTCAGTGATAAGACATTATCTGTACAAGTGGAATTTCGCGAAGTTACTTGTGTATTCACACCTTGAGGGGCGAGACGAAAAGGCACTCCGCACCGAGATGGGGCAGACCTGGCCACGAATATTGCGGCGGAAATGTTTGAAAGCTTTTTGTTTCCGTCTAGTGAGGTGTGACGAGTGGGCGTGTAAGCGATAACAAACGGTGTGCGTGAAGTTACAGTTCAAGCGACTCACTACTGCATTATGATCGCGACATGCGGCATGTACAGCTCAAACTCTGTAGACTATATTACCGATTAAAGTTTGCTCCTACTTTATATGTAATTATGAACGTTATAACGTCCTTAAAACATATATACTTTGCTCGATGACGCCAGTAATTGAGCGAACGCAGATTTGCGCTGTAAAGCTCACAGATGAGATGGCAGGTAAAGAGCGCATCTCGCTTCGTCACATCGGAGTAAAGAAGCGAGGTGGAGCAGTAAGATCAATTATCCGCGCGAGTCACCTTGGAACGAAAGCAATAATACGAACATACTAGCTTGAGTTGAACTTGATATTGGAAAACGTCGGAAAATATTTGAAATTCCATATTTTGTAATAAGAATGTTGTATTAATTATGTATATCGCATCAGTACCGTAGGTATCACATAATGTCAGTTTTTCATTTTATTATTGGGTACCATTACTTTTCGTCTAGCAGAAGCTATTTTTTTGACTGTCTTGCTAGTCTAATGGTAGCAAGTACGAGTGCTGAATGAAAGATACTAAGTTCTATGCCCAAGTCGCGTACCTACTATTGGATTTTTTAAATTTCGATTTTCTATTGAAAGTTAATAGTAATCGCTAGGAGTAACGGATCGTATATGGCAATAGACTCACCACCTACTACCATGATGAGGGGTGATGATGGGAGGTCCGTGGTTCAAATCCCGGGTCGGGTACTATTGGATTATTATTTGGATTAATGACTCGGAGTCTGGATCTGTGCCCGGTAAGGCAATAGGCTCACCACCTATTCCATGGGACTTAAACGTAACTGGCGAAACGTGGGAGTGTATTACACTCCTCTGCCTACCCCTTCGGGGACTACAGGCGAGATGTTACGTTGCTGGTAGCACAAAAATAGGTCAAACTTTGCGTTCTAGCTCCTTTAAGAGCGGAGAAGCAAGAAAAACTAAAGTTTCTTTTGTGCTTTATCTGGCTAATCCAGTTTTCATGGAAGTTTTATGTTGCACGTATAAAAGACTGCAAGTTAATATGGTTGAAAGAAATATATAATATTGTCGAGGAACCAAAAAAAAACTACAAAATTATATATTCGCAGTGAGCTCGTAGAACTGTAACACATAGAGTACTCTCTCCAACCTTCTATCATGCCAATGCTGGAAATCGGTCTCCTCTCAGAATAAGTGGGTTAAGGCCATGGTCTGCTAAGCTGGTTATATGCGGGTTGGCAGTCTTCACACGCCTTTGGGAACATATATTTACTTATAAATATTTAAAAGTGTTTTGAATCCTGTATCAACTAGAAACTTGCGATAACGTCGCTCGTCTTCGCCCACATACACTCCTGAGCGCCGGCGAGACACGTTTAGCTAACAATGAGTTTAAACCGCGCAACACATTTCACCGTGATTCAGATGTACACATATGTTGCTTTATACAATGCCCTACACCCTGCTGTGTCACGTTTGCTTTGTTGGAAATGTAATGAGACAAACGGATATGTTACGCAGAATGTAATGAGACAAACGGATATTATGTTACCTGACAAAAGGATATGTTACGCAGTCCTCAGCAAGAACTATATAATGGTCTGTTTGGAGCTGTTTACGATGAAGTGGCCAAACAATATCAGGTATTTTGATACGATGATTGATACGATGAACGGAATATCACAAGGAAATCTAAATGGGTTAGAGTTTATACATGAGTGTTTTGAAGGCGTTCGTATTCTACGACCCTGTATTTGGCTAGCGTATGTAACGTGACTTTAATCTTATTCATTGTGTCACATCACTTTTCTATTTTTGTTACATCTGCATTTTTTATTTTTTTTAAGTTATACTTTTTTCCAAGATTGACTGGCAGAGAATGCCACTAGGCATTAAACTCGCCTCTTGTTAACCATGCGTATGATATGCAATAAAGACTCAATAAATAAATAATGCCCGAGTTAAGCAGTGACATGATAATAGTTGTTATTATTCCGATTCAAATTTATCTTGAACTTCTGTATGTATTTAGTAGTAAAAGATCACATTCAATTACAAGCTTTTCAATTTGTCCGCCTGAAGAGAGTGTAAACTAATCCTAAACGTAATTACTCAAACAAGCCGTGGGGAATTTCAATCAATGGGGATTACGTTCTGTTTGTATACAGTCATTATAAACGAAGTATATATTAAAACAAAACGCAAATCCGGCATAGGCCGTGTCTCAATCAGATCTTCAATTTAACCAAATTGCATATTATCTTGAATATAAGATCTAACGTGTTTGCCGTTTAACCGAAACATAATCTGACTTGCTAGGCCAACACCACTGTTAACCACCGACATTAACAGCCAACAATCCCTTGTGCCTGACCCACTACACTTAACACACTGTTGTTTCTCAATATTGTTTCTAGACACCTCACCGCACTGTCCAATTTCTATAATCGGCAATCTGCGGCATTCTATTCTAACGGACTACATCGTTTTCTTTATGTAACCTTGAGATCTTACATGAATAAGAATGATTATTGTACGAAGGTATGTACATACAGATATGCATACATGATATTTATTACGTAGTACTGGTGGATTTGATACTAAAACCTTCTTCTTGACGAAGTCATAGTTTGATGAAATATAAAAAAAAAATAAGAAAATTAAAAATAAAACAAAGGTATAAATAAAGCAATTAAGGAACGCGGACGTATTTTTCTCGACACCTGAACGAATTTCTTGAAAATACGAGTATTATGTAGAGATACTGTTATCTCGTTCCAATAATTTGATCAATGTGTATATAAATTTTCCAAACACTTCTATTTGCGATACATTTAAGCTAGCAGTCACTCTCAATTCATTTACACAGAACAACACTACCGTTGAATACATTTCTATTTTCACCGAACAGTTTATTTTTCCAATCACATTCACATGGTTCATCATTTACATATTATCAAATTGTTTTCCAACTACCACTCCTTTCATATGAGAGAAATACTTATCTTTAATTGATAGTACGCATATCCCCGAGGAATGCAATGAATAATGGAGCCGACAACCTATGATTTATACACCGAGAACTATTCCATAAGCGTTCCTACAAGAGATATGAGTCATTAATGGGTAAGGTTTAGTGGCACGTATTCAGCGAGGGTTGATAATTGGAGAGAACTTCTTCCAAGATATTACTACTATTCTAGTTAGTCGGGTGGACAGCTGATCGTATCTAAACGATAACATACTTGGGACAAAGTTATATATTTTACCATATATCTACATCTTTATAATAAATAAAATAAATAAGCCGTTTATTTCTTACAGTTATTCTACAATTCATTTGTTTCTTAATAGTAGTGTTAGTGGTTTCCTAGTAAAGGTTTGTTAGTTTTCTTATGTTTTCTATTATTAACTAGTTTTCACTCTGCAAGAACCTCTGTTGGGTAAAGGCCTTCTCAAAACGTTTCCACGTGTCTCTATCCTGTACTACTTTGGTCCACTGAGGTCCCGTTATTTTTTTAATTGCGTCTTCCCAGCATGTCATAGGTCTGCCTCTATTTCTCTTGCCTTGTGGGCCATTACATATTGTACATCTTTATAATAACGCACTAAATCTACAAGTCTTTCTTTGTGGTTTCATTTCTTTTGCCGCTGTTATCATAACAACTATTAATAATAATGAAAAGCTTTATAATCTACAGTACCACAGCTAAACATAAAACGTAAATTTACAGTACGTGACGTGAAATATGTAAATACGTAATACGGTTTCCTGGAAAGCGGACGATGTACTAGCAGGTAAGCGAGCGCGCCGTAAACTGTGTTGTATTCTCAATATAGCGTAGTTAAGATACGACGCCGTTTGTGACGGCAAGATAAACGGAGGACTAGGAATTTGTCTGTACATATTATACTACTCAGTTCATATTTTGAGGAACAGTACCTACAACATTGCGTTAGTCTAACATATTTCGAAAATTATGCCATTATTATACATCAGCTGTACAATTTGTCCTGTCTCGTGACATGCCGTAGCTCAAGACGAACGCAAGAAGACCACAATAGCACGATATGAAATATATTTTTGCGGTATTGTTGAGGTTTGATAATAACGTTTCCGTCTGTAATTTACAGTTACAGGAAATGTAATAACATTATTCGTTTCGACTGCCATGTTGGTCGAGCGGTTGCAAGCGCGACTCCCGATCGGGAGGTAATGGGTTCAAATTCCGAGTCGGGTACTATTGGATATTTCTAATTTAGAATTTCTAGTAATGTTTCAGAGTCTGGATCTGTGCCCGGTGTAAGGCAATAGGCTCACCACCTATTCCACCGGACGTAAACGTAACTGGTGAAACGTGAAAGTGTACTACACTCCTCTGCCTATCCCTTCGGCGATTAGAAGCGTGATGTTACGTTTGTACATTCTTAGAAACATTTACTAATTTGTTAAGCAAAATTCATATACACATATTTAATGTAATAGGAAAGAATATCAAAGAAATGAATATATTTAAATTAAACCATTTTGAAACTGCAGCGACTGAGCAAAACCTAATTTTTAGTAGTATCAGAGGGGATTTTAGCTATGTGGAAACCATTATAATCTTTGGCTGTCGATGACGCTGACTATAAGTAAATATAGCATCATACATGAGAATAAAGTCTATTGCGGATGTTCACGGAAGTTATTAAACTCGGATAAAATACATCAACGATATACCTAATGAAAAGAAAACTGCAATGAATAGCTTCTCATGAGCTCGCTATCGGATAAAACAAATAGACGTGTGCCTCTTGATATCAGAGAGGCAAGTCTCCTCTCCCGGATCACCGCGACTGAATAGGTGCTCCGTGTATTAATGAGAGACATGTTTCCTCTTGTTCAAATTGTTAAGATAATTTAGATGATACGACCACGCTATGACCACGGTGTGTTAAAAATGCGCCACAACACCACGGTAACATGACTTGAAACAAGAAAATATGTAACAAGCTATCATCTCACTGTAAATGTGTCAAGTGCTTCGCAACTTCTTGTGCCTTTCGTGTTAATACGAGAGCGCTGTTATACGTTAAACAACTTAGAACTACTTGTTGTACGCTCACGGTGCTGTCGGGGACACGTTTTGAGTAACGAAACTGAATTGATATATTTATCCGAAAATTGTAGTGTTACTCGTATTAATTTTGAATGCGAATACGAATATGAATGTAGGCGTTTTGTTTTCCAGCTTCATAATACACAGCTTCGCGAAAGTGTGCTCGTACAAATATTTTAAGGCAATACTCGCTCATAGAGGCTCAAAATAATAGTGTTCGCTTAGGCTTGCGAGTCGGCCGCTCGCTGCATATGAACTTCACTGAAGTAGCATATATTGGGTCCATTGTTCGAAGCGATACGCGGCATCGCTAATCAGGTTATAAAGTTTAAGTAAAACTGCGCTAAAATTATTACGGTATAAGTACTTTTTAAAATTAATACAAGAGATGACAATATATAGGAAAAACTGATTATATTATTATTTATTGCAATTAATCGTTATTTGATTCGCAAATTTTGTCACTATGTATTAGTTATTATTATTAATTTAATGATATATGCTAATTAAACTCTTGCCAATTATGCATTTAAACTCTGTGGTCACTTCAACTTTCTAGCTTCCCGTTCTTTTAGGCAGATACAGCGACCGCATATTGCACATCTCAGCTTACCGTGTATTATATAATATTTACATAAACTGTCAAATAGGTCAATGAATTAAGCAAGTAACTAGTAGGTACCTGTATTGTCCTTTATCGAGTGTTGCACGAACGACTAACTTACTTATACGTTTTGTAGAACAAGAGTTGAAAGTTTCACTCGCTACAAAGTTTTCTCTTTTAAATTTCACTGAAAAGTACAACTTGATAATTAAGTTGCTTCATCCGAGCAGCACCTACTGGTATTGTGATATCACTTAACAAAAACATCAACCTAAAAAAATATAAAGGTATTGCCTACAAAATATGCCGTGGCACATACCTATCTTATTTCTGAAATGTAACAACAAACTATGCCTGTAGGCGGAAAGTGACACGTGAATATTATCAAAATGAAAAATGAATTGTTCAAAACCCTTTGGGATATATAAAGTTTAGTAAATGTAGCTTCAATATTAGGATTGCTTGTGTTGCGGGAAACTAGAATTCAACATCTGGTAACACTTTATAAAAATAATGCTAATTGCATACCTATCTGTAAACGGTACCAGGCAATTAATGAAGAAACAGGAAACAAGAACAAAATGAATGAAAATCGAATTGAACTAAAATGAATGCATGTGTGTGTGAGTATACTTGTATTTTTGTGTTGTGTGTCGTCACACGCAACTTAGTAATAAAAATCGATATGATCGTCTCTCAACGGCGTATATAATATCCAACATACATGCATATGATATGTGGATGTGAGTCCACGTTTAAGTAAAATAAAGATATTGTTGCAATTTGTAGTTCAGTGGACATGTCTGCATTCGCCATTCTTTGGGCGTCGTCCTGTCTACGAGTGTCACAGCATGTGCAGAATACTTGATAGAATATCTAAGACTTACTGTGGTTTTACTAAAAATATATAGGTGAACGAAATCACTATTGTAAAATTCTAGGTACGTGTTGAGCTCGTACTGTCTGTGCCGGGTGAGGACCAAGTCGTTTCTAATATAATGATTTTAAGTAACCAGTTGGTTTATAGGATTTGTAATAGAAATTGATTTAGCGCTAAAAGTAGCGTAGCTGTTACGTTGTATTCTGTATACTGTGTCGTTGTGTGTTCTGTACAGACAATAGAGATACGATTTGTTAGGCGCGGCAAAAGCAAGACGTACGCGTGCGTACAAACGTTATAAACTAGAACAGTACATACAACAAATTGAAACAGTTGACAGTAAGTACGCAATACCCTGTAATACGAAACGTAGAGTTTATTACTTGTTTATTTCCATATCAAATACAAATAGTATTGAGATATACCTATTCTAAAATATTACAATCAATTACCATAGAAAATTTATATATAACTAAATAACCCTCTTTTACACTCAGAGACTCGACACTTCTCTGAATAGACAATTATCTATTTGTGCAGATACTCTTTCACTATAACTATAGCAGACGCCAAGAGGTCGGTCGCATGCGGATGAAATGGCGGCACGTCCCTAATGGTCGCAATGTGAAACGACGGAATGGATGCTATGCGCTGTGGCTGACTGCATTGGAATATTAATTAGAATACTCCACTGTGTACTGCAGAACTAAACGAATGTTCTGATCAGATGAGCTGGAGCTGTGAGTAAAGACAGTCACCCCGAGAAACCGACGCGCCACACTTGCGCGTTACCATACGTCTGATGAATCAACCCCCAGCGTGGTCAGGTTTACACTCTGCGGCAACCTACATTTGAAAAACATACGAGAGCAATCATTTTTTAAGTTAATTATTTCACTATTCCATAGGACATAAACGTGACTGGTGAAAATTGGGAATGTACTACCCTCCTCTGGCTACCCCTTCGAGGATTACAGGCGTGACGTTACATTATTTTTAAATTAACCGATACATGGTGATGATGATATGATTATGACAATGATGATAATGGTGACGATCATAGTATGTTGGTACGTCAAATGAAGCAAAGCGCACCCTGGTCAAATTGACAGTCTGCAATAAACAGTTTTACAAGTCTACGCAAACGCACATTTTAATTTAAGAAAACTCGATAATATATTCAATATTGTGCATACTTAAAGGACAGAATATTTGTTCTTTATATCTTGCATGTCCTTTTACATACAAGAACCAACCGTATTATACATAGTTACCAAGGAAAAATGTTTTTGCAGCGAAATCTAATCGGAACAACATTCAGTTGACGCCGCGAACATAACTTTCAATACTATCCCGTTGTAAGTGCCTCTAGCAACAGCTGTATCTTCCTCCGGCCGGGTACAGCTAGCCGCGTGTCAAACTGGACCGAAATAATACAGATTTATTTAAAGGCGAACATGAATTTCTATTTTGCTTCGATATGATAAACTACTATTTCGTTTCTTAAATTATGATATGCATTCATATATAATCCTCATAACGGACACATAAAAAGACAAATATAATTAAAATATAATAAATGTGTCGTTTGTCTTGCGTAAATATTTATTAGGTAAAAAGATCTGAGCATATTAATGTCTGTCTAAGACTGTAAATTTTTTGGGGTAACATGTGTCGTTTAGGGTAGCAGAATACTGACTATTCACACACATACGAAACACACGCCATACGAAAAAAGCAGTCGCACTTTGAAAGTAGTTCCTAAGAAAAACTTCTCAAAATAGAACAAAGAGAACATAAGAAGGGTCGGTTCGCCACTCGCATTGATTCGGACAATGTGTAAGAAACTTTACACGGATTCTTTTTAATAAGGAGAATGATTTCTAATAGTCTCGCCACATGTTATCTAACTGTTTTTGTATTTTTGTCAAATTTATACACAATTTCTATCAAAATGTGAAGTTGTGGCAAGGTTTTAAAGCATTTTTGTTAAAATATTGTTAAACGTGCAATACATTATAAAATTAAATAAAATCCACCAAAAAATTATCGCCAACTGCTTTATGAGGATAACGCTCCCGCCCTCCATGCTCAACACAGCCGAGTTTTTCGTATTAGGAGCGTATCGAAACATATGCTAGAATATTTCTATATACATACGTATCATACGAGTAAATTAGGTCAGATAAGATCGATTACTTTTCGTCCTAACTCACCCACCCAACCCTCACTTGAGTCGGTTGCAACCGCAAAATACCAGCTCAATCTGCATACAAAAGATCTCTGAAAATAGGATCGAATATGATCGGTGAAGATACATCAGGTATGCTTAGATATCATCATTGATACTAACTTATGAACTATAGCACCGGAGAAAACGGGTATGTACGTCTATCCGGTAAAAATCAAATAGGTACTATACATGTTTCTGATGAAGTACCTTCATTAAAATTATTGTATTCATCCCTTGCTGTGAATGTTATATCGAGAAATAGCAAAGCGACTCAATTAATTCTGAGTAGTGTGCTCATTGTACAGTCTATCCTCGACCGGACTAAAAATTGGTTTCGGTTTTACCCATTACTGAATACAATGTAAGACTAAAGTTAATTAGAAAGCCGGCGGGATCGCGCGAGCAAGTTGGAATCTCGCAAACTGGACCGTCCATTTCTCAACCACCAGAATAATGATAATTATAATTTTACTTGGCATGATTGTCACGATAATAACAAGAAAACATAATGATTATATAAATTATTGTAATATTAATAACAATAAAAAATAATGATTATACAAATTATTGTTATCATTGAATTAGTTAGTTATTATCATTCAATTATGAATTTAATTTAAATAACTGCGGTTCTTTAATTAAAATATAGCTACAGCACAATACGAACTAGTTTAATTAATGAGCACATTCTCATTTCTAGAACACTGTACAGTACCTGGTGTAATTGCATTTATTTCGCTGTCGAACAATTTTAATTGTAGAATTATTTCACATAACATCAAACGTGAACAACACGCCTGTAATCCCTTAAGGGCAGGCAGAGGAGTGTAGGACCCCCCCACGTTTCACCAGTTACGTTTAAGTCCCATGGAATAGATGGTCAGCCTATTGCCATACAACGGGCACAGATCGAGTCTCCTAGTCGGTATTAGAAATTATAGATCAGAAAAATCCAATAGTACCCGACCCGGGATTTGAACCTAGGACCTCCCGATCGGCAATCGCGCTTGCAACCGCGCGACCAACGAGGCAGTCAGTTTGTGGGATACACTGCAAGTCAATTCACATTAACTTAAAGACAATTCTAGAGTAGGACTTCAGACTCCATGAACAATTTATATTTTACTAGATTACTTATTTATAAAAATCTCTTACTTTTCAACTACATTACTTTTTATCAAAATCTTAGTTAAATCTATATTATACGAGTACATAGATGCTTTACGTGCAATACAGGAACGGGATATTCGTCGCAAATGGGCACTAATAAGAAAATATTTTCTTAATTTATTCAAGTTTCCCTTAAATGACTCGCGCCACTAAAAAGGGCCCACGCGTAAATCCTAATTAAAACCGCTACACCTGTCTTTTTCACACCTGCAGTGTTAGAAAAGGTACACCCCCTAACATCACATAAATTATTCGCGTTGGTCACATCTGTTGGTATTCTACGCGGACCTAAGTCTACAAGTATTCCAGAACGATATTCTGTTAATTCTTAAAATATAAAAATGTAAATTATGTAAGCGTTAAAATGGATTTGCGTATAGCAGTATCTAAAAAAGAGATAAGAGATATTAAGAAAAATAAACGAATAATCAGTTTGGAAAATATTTATTTATCGAAGTGGTTTCGTACATCTTTTTTTATTACATGATAGACTAATGTTTGGCCGTGATTTCGGATGATGGAAAGCGCAAATGCACGCCTAAAAAGAGCCTATTCACCCTTCTATTGACTTATATTATTATTCTAATGACTTATATTTTCTTACACACTTGACATACGTATGTTATTATTATAAATAATAAAGAATAATACACAATGCTTACATGATAAACATAATAGTCGAAACAGTAACATAGATAGCATGTGGCCGGAGCTGTACGAAAAACTTATAATAGCTAACAGTACTCTCTCAGCACTGAACTTGATATACTGTTATTGAATAATTTTATATTCTGTAGTGGACACATGAGTAGAACGCCTTTATGTTAAAACAAAAGTAATAAATAGGCAAGCAGACCCTCCGCCTGTGAAAACGGCACAGTGCAAAAGAGCTGAGTATTATAATATGTAATTACGTTGAGCAATGTCTGTGGTCGCAGTAAAACTAGAACAATTGCATTTAACTCTGAAGTCTGGCTAATTGGAGTCCAAAGTGCCTGCAGCGCGGAAATTTATGTCTCCATTCGGCCTTCTCGAAGTTTCCTTAATTTTTCAAGTCACTTTTTAATCAATATAGGAGTATGTAATAAGTTTTACTTTAAATCTATGTATTTATACGTGAAGCAAACACTTTGCACCCCTTTTTACGAAAATTGCGCGGACGGAGGATTATGAAATTTGTCACACTTATAGTTTATATAGAGAAAGAATGCAAAATGTTAATATTTTTTAAAAATAATTCATATAAAATACATTAAAACAATAAAAAAAACATTACACACACTACCGTGCATTTGACACAACCATTTATTATTTACGTTTCCTTTGTCAATATCGAACATGAGAATGATGTTGTCGATAAGTAACACAGAGGAAAGATTTATATAAGCGTAGTCCTTGACATTAGAACCTAGGCAATGTTCAAACTGATTTTTTTATGATTTACGATCAAACTTCGATCGGTACTAACCCACTAGTTGATTAATTGTAGCAGAATGTCTTTCGGCATGTCATTTAGGCTGTTTTTGTCTAATGTGAACGCACTAGTGATCGCATATAAAAGGAGTACATGTGCAATGTCCTGGTTACGTGCCTATCTACGCAGTTTTATTAAAACATTAACAAATTATACAAGAAAAGCTTACATGAAACATTAGAGTACTCAGCTTTGCATCGCAGTGTAACATATGAATGTGCTCTACACTTTGTTTATACAATAAATGCTTTTCTTAATCTCGGCTTTATAACAGTTAAGCATTTCTGTGTAGGAACGAAGATCGGCAATTTACATTGAATACTGTTTTTGTCTTTTCAGCGGTGAGAAACCTTTTAAGCAAGTTCAATGTTACAATGCTCACAATCAAACCAAGTGCTATTTAAGCGATAAAAAGGCATTGCATTAAATAAACATGTTTACAACACTCTTTCTATACACTTGATTTTCAAACGAATGAACGCTGGATGATATTGCCACGCTTAGCAAATCGTCTCGTGTATTTTTCTTCGATCCTGAGTTATACAACAACATGGCAAATTTTCTTTTCTTATCTAAAAAGTGTTGTGAAAATTTTATTCTTGCATTTTCTCGCAATCAACCGAAGCTCGAGAGGAGCTCAAAGATAATAGACGGTAACTATAACCATGTATAATAAGATCGGGAGTATTTGCATTTGAATTCAATAACCTATTTCTAGTATCTCATTAGATCCCGAGCAATAGATTCTCTAGATTACATGTAGTTTAGTAAACATCGATATAATCATGTTGATGTCGATCTTGACTTCAATTTCGTCATACATGTGCTAATTATACGACAATGTAGACGTGAATGAACCCCCGAATAATATGATGCTTGGTTTATACATAAATAGCATATCAACTTCAGCATCTTTTAATGAGAGTAGTACCCAATATTCAAATGCACAATAAAATCATAACTAAAAGTATATACAACTCAAAATAAGCATATCCATTACCGTAGGACTCAAAATGTGTTTGTTAAGCGTAGAGAAATAGGGCGAAGTTCTTTTGTAAGTAAAATACAGACAATATCCCACCAATACTTTAGTCTTTCGCCTTTCTTTAGGGATCTCGGCGTAAACTCGTCAAACAATAGCTTTACCAAGTCCATTAAAGAGCTCTCGCTCCAACCCTGATCTTTTGTTTCTTCTGTGAAAGAACTAAGCGACAGGGACAAGGTTACCATTCTATTAGTTAAGATACACCTATTTAATAAGAAAATTATTATTAAAAAATGAGTTCATATTTCTTAAAACCGAGACCAGTATTGTATTAAGTAATAAAATGTCCAAACAAGTCTGAAATCGCGTGCTATAGAGTTTAACCAAAAACCTGTGTTCTGTCGCCGACGTATCGCGACTATTATTATTCAAACCATTTGAATACGGTTCCGCTTTTACCCGCAACAAGTTGACTAGCAACACACATCGTGAGAGCTTTCACAATATTCCTGTGTATAAATGTATGAAAACGAAATATTATGGGTAAAACCGAGGGCACGGCGAGATGGTGCTCATTGGGGAGGCCGATGATGCTGATAATGATGATGGCGTAAGGCTTATGCCCTATTCCATAATGGGACAAACATATCTGGTGAAACCTGCAAATACATTACACTCTTCTGCCTACTTCTTTGCGGATTAAAAGCGTGATGTTAATATTTTTACGTTGTGAATTGCAATAATAAAATGCATAGAACTTAGAACAGAACGCGAAAACTGCTGTACTGCTCTCGGCCTAAGTGTTCTACGCGTACCCAAGGTGTCGCGTAGCAGCGCCGTAGCCTTGCGTAGCACAGACTCTGCGCGGCACACCTTGAGCATTAAACTAGCTTTAGGGCTTAAAACAACTTAAAAAGCTATTTGCTTTGTAACTAGGAAACACTAGACATTTTAAACGATAAACATAGTGAGTTGAGATGCCTCCCAGCAACGCGTTCTTTCACACAACGCTGAATAAATTTGAGAATTACTTGGAAGAAACCAGAAATAATTAACTTAAGTGCAAAAGCCTGTTGCCGACTAATGAAGATCTATCAAAAGTGGCTACCAACGATTTGCTTACATTAAGTCTAACTGCTACTAAGTTCGGTCGTTGATTACTTTTATGGTGTACACAAAAAAATACTGTTAATATAAATAACTACATATAACCTTACATATTACTTTTTACCGGCAATACTCCATATTATAGACCTATATTATTTCCTGATTTATAGATGTATAACACTAACGCCTTACCTAAAGAGCAGCTCAAAACAAACACGTCTTTATGATGGCGGTTTATTTAGCACGGTATCATAAATTATAACTTATTACTGTGCAGGACAAAGGAACTTAATTACTGCTGCGTAGTCGACGAAGTACAGTGATATACATATGAAAATGAGATTGCGGATGTAGAAAAGAATCTGGCTTGGTACTATGAATGAGTGTCTAAGAATAATTATGACGTAAAATTTGCATTTCGAACTCAAGATTTTGTTTTAAACAAATTAAATTAAGTTAAAATGTTTTGGTGCCTTCGAATAACATAATATTATACATATTTAAGACGTCAGATACTTTCTAACACTTTCATATCATATTCATTTCACATTCAAATGTCTACCAAATAGTTCATTTGAACACTACGCACAAGCAAGATAATAGATACAGAAGCAAATACATTAACATAACGTAGGTACATGTGTGCAATATAATGACATATTTAATAACCAACAGTACATATACATTTCTGTAATAGTAAGTTTAAGTTAATATTTTAATCACGAAGCTTAGATATTCTTATAAAACGATTTGTTATAAATGAAGACATTTTTAAAGTAAACATTTCTGTTTTGTGTCATTATTACGATACTCTTTTGTCTTTTATCCAAATTTTACAAAATTTCTGAGCCATTCGTTTCTGAAACAAATGTAATTTCAAAGGTAAAAGTGTCTGATATTATTCTTTTTCGGGTTTTCCCGATAAAAAGCGAATAAATTTTGACATTAATTTATATAAACAAGCGCGGTGAGAGTTAAAACGTCCACCGGCATTAATAAGATCCCGTGTTCTCCGAATAAACGTATTTCGTCACACCTCAGAGACACGACTAGAATCTTTGAGATTCTGTAATCATTGGTAAATATAAACGTTTTTTATTTTACCTTGTTTGCAAAACAAGATTCTTATTTTTACGTATTGTCTCGTTGTTGTCGAGATTCGTCATCATTTTTACGTTTGTTACTTATAAAAATGACAATCTATTTCCATTACATACGAACTCCACGAAGCGCAATATACGCAGAAATATGTTTAAAACAAAACCCATAAAATACACGATAAAATTTAATCTAAACCCGTAAAATACGGGATAAAATCAAAACCCGTAAAATACAGGATAAAATCGCGTAATCATCACACGTTACAACCAAATCAAAATTCCTCGCAAACCCGTTCGAAATGTTAATTAACAATCAAACACGTTTGTGGCTAAATGAGTCTAGATATTGATTCACTTTGTTTCATTCTAGTCTTCAATCATATAATGAATTTTTAATTAATAATATTATTATTAATTAATAAAATCAATTCATTATAATAAACTATTAAGTAATAATAATTATAAAATTATTCTTGTCTGTCTACGTGTTTCGACATCCCCAATCCAAATTACAAAGTCCATTGTCAAAATACCGTTAAAATTTCTTATGAATGTCAGCTGTCACTTTTTTTTGTAACAAGCGCTTACGACACTTTTCATTCGAAGATTGTTATTTAAATCAAATCCTCCGTCCACGAAATAAAGTTTAATTTCCCTTGTTGTAAATTATTCATATCATTTCATTATAATTTGCTCATAAATATTTTTGTATGGAAGTCTTTACTCTAACTGAAGTCTTACTAATGTAGAGATAAGGTTGAATATTACTTGTACTGCGTCTCTGTTTACAGTGACGTTCAACTGTCTGTCTTTTTACGACGCGGGAAATGAGAAAATTGACACAATACGGATTAAATTGTTGCGCTTCGGCTGATCGTCACGAGGGGTTGGTGCCGGGAACCTGTACACCGGCCGGATGTGTCTCTTATTGCAATGAATGGCGATATGGGACAAAGATTCCTCGTTATTTATTTATTCATAAATTCAAAAATAACTTACAGTGATCAGAGGTAATCGATTAACACAATTCTGTTAATACTTAGACACATTTCATCGTCAACCTAAAAATTACACAAATGATCATAATAGTTACAATTAAGTTAATCAATAAATCAAATGTTGGAGAAGAATGTATGTATCTTTATGCCACGTCACATTCCAGATCAGTTTATTTAAAGAAAAAAGTCGTCATGCCATACGGACTATTAATACTCAAAGATGTGATGGAAAAACCAGGTTTAGGTTCGAAGGGAATAGCGTCACCACCTATTCCATGGGACGTAAACCTAACCGGTGATACGTGGTAGTGTACTACACTCCTCTGCCTACTCCTTTGGAGATTACAGGCGTGATGTTATTTTTTTTGGGTTGGGAGAAGAGCGTTTTAAATAATCAAGAATAGCGAGAAACTTTTCAATCACGAC
>DWEE01000521.1:0-16736 GCA_018245755.1 Parelbella macleannani | reverse complement strand
CATTACTTTAGTGTATCTCTGCTGGTTTACGCGGCGCACGCGAGTAAAGCTCCCAGCAGGCGAGATTTTTTACAACCGCGCGGCCTCTTCAACAGTAACAGTTATATTTCAGCCAATTTACATAAAACTATAATGTACTATTAACATAAACCTTCCTCGTAAATCACTTTATCTATTAAAAAAAACCGCATCAAAATCCGTTGCGTAGTTTTAAAGATCTAAGCATACAGACACACAGACGGCGGAAAGAGACTTTGTATTATACTATGTAGTGATAATGAAGAATTGCATCATCGAACAATACAAACCATAAATATCAAGTGAAGCTCACACAAATTTGATACGTCCATAATTCATTATGGGGTAGGCAGAGAGTATCGAGTGCCAAATATTTACAGAGATGACATACGTTTATCTAAATTCATAACTGCATGCCCGCCGGTTGCGGACATTTTAAAATATTATATTAGATGTGTTGAGCATTGGTCTCCTTCGGCAATTGCCTCTATCAACATCAAACATATTGTACATGTATTTTAACATTTTTTATCAACCATTCTGTCTACATCCGTGCGACCTAGGGCGCAAAGATTGTGTTACATCTGGGTGCATAACTATTGCCTGTTGAGAGTTACGTTTAATATGTAGTTACCACTTTCAACTCTAGGTAGTCGGCAGTTGTCAATAACGGAGTTCTCAGTGCCGGCTGCCGTGGAGGCGGGACAGGACGCTCACTTGAAATGCCAATATGGTTTGTCGGAAAATGAATCTGACAAAGCACTCTTCGTGAAATGGTGGTGGACGCCGCTGAACAGCAGCGGCGACGAGCGCAGCCAGTTGTATCAGCGAATAGCCGGCTACAGCCCCGAAGCTATTCCGCGCAACGTCGGTAAGTTACGGCCCACCGCCGATTTACCTAACGAAGTACTCCCGCCCTTTCACCTACGTATAATCGGGTTTAATATACGAGGTAAATCTTGTAAAGGAGGTATCTCCTCGTACCTCTTTTAGAAGATTTTGAGACATCGAAAATTTTCGTACAATCGCAAAAAATATATAGTTCCGTATCATAACAAAAATTATGAGTCTCCTAGTATCTTAAACTTTACAATTGTTAGTTGGGGTAGAACTGCACCAACTATCTGTGTAAATCCGTCATCATCACTAGCCTGTCGCAGCTTACTGTTTGGACATAGGCCTCTCTTTATTAGTGCACCTACGCCCTGTGTTCATCTTGCCGCATCCAGCTTCTGTCTGCAGCGTTTCGTAGGTCATGTTTCCACCGAGCGGTCGTATGTAAATTGAAACTTAGTAATATGTAATGTTTTCAGAAGTGGAAAATAACGATGGAATAAAACTGTTAAACGTATCGCCTTCGGACTCCGGCGTGTACGAGTGCGAGGTGTCCAACATAGACGAGGTGCGCAAACGGCAAAAACTGGTCGTGTTCTGTAAGTATGTACCTCGACATGCGATATTACATAAAATTAAATAAAAAATCTATTCGTGAAACGAGGGAATGTGCCGTATACTCCTCTACCTACGCCTTCGGGGACTACAAGCGCGTTTGGATTACCTTTTATTACAATGAGATATATTATAAGGCTTCTCGAACCATGAATAATGCAAGAACATGTAAAGAGGACTACTGCGTACAAAGTCGTGATATCAGTATTAACCAATGGTCTGTGGCTCACGGGCGGCATACTCACCGATCAAGATTTGGTTAAAACACACCAGAGAGCGCGCCCGCGGGAGGCCACACAGCCGCCACTGTCGTCCCAATATGTAGTTCGTCACAATGTACCAGAACAACATCGTCTCTCGGCTGTTTACACACTTAAATGAAAAACTAAGCTGCTTAATGGTTACGACTCTACATACTCGAACAAAAAACCGTCCCTTGTTGCATCTGTCGAACTGTCCTGCAGCGGTGGGGCGCGGCCCGCTGCTGAACGTGTCGCTGGCGGCGGACGCCGCGCTCGTGAGCTGCGAGGCGTACGACGTGGCGCCGCTCCCGGACCTAGCCATCTCGTTAAATGGGTCAGATATATGTTTATACTTCATACCTAATGTACTTATGAATCATTGCAATTACATCTGAAACTATACAAAACTAAATACATAGAACAAGTCCACCGCCAATCCCCAATGCTTATCACTCGCTGCAAGCAACAGTGCCGACCGCGCGAGTGAGCGAAAGCAGCGCGCGCCGCGGCCAGCTCACCATCGAAAATGCTAATAATTAATATTGAAAGTGATGGGTTTTTTAGATAGGATATATAATAATTGTTTTTTATCATTTTCAGACACATCGTTGAGTCGTCAGGAAACGTGAGCGAGTCCGCGGACGGTCTTTACGACATATATGAAAACGCCACTATAGACGTCGCACAAGCGGATGGTGGAGAATTTCGTTGTGAAATTTTCTTTGAAGACGATGACGTCATCCATGCTCCTTTTGTAGCCAGCGAGACCTTCGACGTTCCGGCAGGTAGGTGCTACTGAGAGTTGACGTCGCACGGTCGTACGGGAAGGCCGGTCATCTCTTAGCCGTCACAATAAATTCATATAATTATAATCTTGTCATCCGAACGTCTACCATAAAAAACAAGACCAAAATAAAATTACCATTAGCTGTAATTTTTAATCATCAAACCCCATTGATGGAATATAAAACATATTATAATTCAATCTTAGTATTATAGGTATATAAAAAACATTAATCACTGCATATGGAAGGGTATATGCACAATTTTTTAAAATAAGTGTATACATAACATCGTTATAAAAAATATATGACATCTGAATAACTATTTGTTACATGACAAAAAAAAATACTTGAAGTCTGAAATGTACACCGCCGGTTTTAACGCGTTATTGTTTCGCGCGCGTAATGGTGACGTCACAAGTTTATTGTTGTTGAACGTGATTCCGATAATTTATCCAGCTTTTCAAAGAATAAATACATGAACCAGCTTCAAACCCGATTTGTAGGTGTTGCCTATGTGTAAAAACATCTTATCTTATTTTTTAACTTTATGAAAACAATAGTGTAAAGTTAGAGGAACAGATCTAAAATCTCCTCTAACATGTATGTATCGATGTTAAGATCATTTTAATGTAAATTTATATTAAATTGGATAAGTATTTATTTTTCCAAGAAACAGTTTTTTTACTCTACGTAACATAACCCTAAATAATTAAATCAATTCAAGCCAAACATCGCATTCTTCCATCGCTTTGTATGCAAAAAAGGATTAGCTAAAGTTCCTAATAATTTGACGTTATTAACGGGTTCAGTCAATTACACTTTAAAATATGGCCGATTTTATCAACAAAGAAGTATTACAGTTACAAAACTTTGTTGACCTATACTTGTGACGTCTCGTTTCATTCAACCTATAGTGTTGCGTTTTGCGCTTTTCAATATACCGCGCTAATTTTGCACTTTTCAGTTATTAATTAATGTATTTAACAAGGATTTTATTAAGGAAATGATTGTTAAGGTATTATTTTATGTGGAAACAGGATATGAAAAAAAATTGGCCCCTTATTTAAAAATTATGCATATTTCCTATTGGAAACGAAATCCAAATGCCTACATGAAAAAATATTTAGAGATATTACATATAGAGTAGGGGAGTCCTCCTAAAATGTGTCCATCACAAAAAAAGAAAAAACAAATGAGGCTACCTATCTGTCTTTTTCTACTCGCGCACGCACAGGTAGCGCTACCGTATGTCATGCGTCAGTAGTGAGATAGAAATAGAGTATTGCGATCTTTCCTCTCTTTCTAACCGTCGAACGTTGCCGCTTACAGGCAGCCGTATGTCTTCCCTATTCTATACATAATATTTCTATGAAAAAATATTTATTAACACACAGAAAATTAGGGCTGGCTCCTGCCGAGCACTCGCTACATAATAATCTGCTTCATTCGTGTTTGTACTAACTGTAACATTATCCTCTTCAATAATAACCTATAACTCATGTGTTCATGGTTTAGTAGATGCAACAATCGACAATGTTCTTCCGGCTTCTTGTCAATTCAATTTTCTTAACACAATCCGGTTAATATAAACTATGGATGGCTTCATAAAACTTCCTAGAAGCACATATGAATGATGAAAAAGCTGTTCTTTCATTAACTTCAACTAGTACACGTTGGCCGTCGGGTGTTCGTGGAGCGAGCTCTGGCGGCTGCAGAGCGTCGGCAGACTGCGCCCGCAGGCTCAGTTTGGAAATGGACGTGGCTGTGATTGCTTGTGTGTGGATCCTCTATCGTCGCTATGAAAGACCACGACAGGAGCAATGAAAATGCATTGGTGCATCGACACTAGTAATAACTACATTGAAAGACTCATGTAATGCTAATGAAAACAATGCGATCCCAAGATTTTAAAACATTTTAGAACGTCTATGGAGTCGGTTAACCACCTACTATGTACTAAAAGTGGACATCCGTGTAATTGTACTAATTTAAGAAGGTAGATGTGTAATAGGCCCGTTTGAAAGTGACCGTTTTCCATGTGTGCCGACGAGCAGCCGTCACTCAAAGCGCGCGTCGCTACACGAGGCTTGACGCGCATGTAGACGTGCCCACGTGCTTTTGAACACCTGACGTAATTCTTAGTTCTCGAAAAGCGCATTTTCGAAGCTTTAAAATGCCAAGTGTGTACTAGCTGTAATAATGATGGAAAGAGACACAACATAAAATATGGAAGGAGCAGAAGAGATGGAAGAATAATAAGAATCTTTATCCTACCGCCTTCTACAGATGTAATCGAGCCTTAATTTATAATACCTTAATTAATTACTATTACAATTTCGATTAAAATGTGCCTTGTATTTATAGCTTTTTCAATATCAGCAGAAAATTAACAAAAACACTACAAAGTAGCTTTGTAAGCAAGTATTGAGTTGGAAAAGTTTGGTTCGAGTCTGAAGAACATAATCGGTTGTGGTGGCTGTCTGTGCACTAACGAGCGTTGGTTGTCGGTGGCGCGGCGCAGCGGCCCCGCCCGCGCCGGCGCCCGCCGAGCGCGCGCCCGACCGCGCCCCCCACTCGTCGCAGGCGTCGCAGCCCGGCGACAGTAAGTCCCACATCTCAGACCTCACCTATGTCCAGCACTCTCGTATTACGACAACAGATCAGGACTCTAAATGTTAATCATAGTTTATGCGCGCCTTCTATTGCGAGAATTATATGTTTACCTTTTTGTTACCTATTAGCGGACTTTGGGCAACAAAAAATTCAGGAGACATGAACAGCTGCGGAATAATTTCAAAACCATAAAATTTATGCTTATCGCATTCATTATTTATATGCGCTAATTAAGGATATTTAAAGGTTAGGTCATTAATATTGAATTAGTATACATGTCCTTGTAGCGACAAGTGCGGCAACCGGCGCGGTGGTCGGCAGCTTGTGTGCTTGCCATTTTATTTCTCTATTTTCAATATACGAAGAGTACCTACACATAATCTTCATCAATACAGTTCACAGTACCTCAATAGCGCGCCCAGAAACGTGGCGTTAACGCATTAAACACACAAATAAGAGGATAGGTAGTTACATAGCAAACGAGGCTATTTGTGGTATTCTCTGCTAGTCTATTTAGCAGCTATATGTTACGACCTCCGCATCAACAACCTCCCGTCACCATTTGCTTCGAAGCAGCCAGCAATAGTAATGTTTATTATTAATATTCGTTACTATTATCACGCTAGGTCCTTTTAATTAGTTTTCCTATTATAATCCTACCTGCATATTTATTTTGGCATTTCTGTTTTAATTTTGTAATCTTTGCAATTCTTTCTGTTGGAAAACATTTATTCATTTACTTTTCATTCATATTTGTGCGTAGGAATTTTTCGTTTTAATGATTATTGTCCTTTATATATATGTATATACCCATAAAATTCCCTTCAAAATGTCTTAATATTCTCGTCCAGCGCGTACATCTCCCGGCTGCTCGTCAGCGCTGCGACCAACTGCCTCGATATCTTACTCGGAAACCTAGTTTTTGTTATCACGCCTTTAAGTGCGAAAGACTTGTACTAATGTTAGTCGTTTCTGTGAGTTTCGTAATCTAGTTATATTCATTAAATCAATACAAGTAATTTTTGCTTTTTTCAACTGTTTATCTGCCTTTATACTTTTAATTAATACCTTTTGCTTTTCTTTAGCTGAAGCTTAGCTGTTGATCATGCTTAATCATAACGTGTATTTTTATCAACATATATCTTCCAAGAGTCCTGTCTCTAATTCTTCCACCTTTACAAATCCTATATTGTCTAGAGAATATTGCTTCTAATAAATAGCCCAATCAGCCAGGCTACGATATACAATGAAAATATGGTTTATGTATTGTAACATTCACGGGTATCTCTGAGCGATCGAGCGTTCTCGGTTTATTCTATCCGATTTCTTTTAAAATATACACTTCCTAATAAAGTAGTTACTTAAGTAAAGTGAAACTTAAGAGAAATTGTGATCCGAAATGAACGTTACCGCTTGCATTACAAGCAGTGAATGGGTCGACAGGTGCGCGTATACCTCAGACCTGGTACTGCATTGACTTGGACATTAATGAAAAGTGTTCCCTCAACGATAGCCGACTGTAAGGGCCCTTACAGACCAGCGTATGTTCGTCGCGCTTACGCTTGTTCGACATGCGACAAACTAATGTACATAATATTGACTTTTATTTCATTTGTATTTAGTAAACCTGATTTCTAGAAACGCGTAAGTATAATTAGATGGACTAGTTCTTTGAAATACAGAATTACTTTATTTTTGTACATAATTTATTACTATTATTGCTAACAAACATAACCCCAGAGTACGTATGCGAAAAATAGCACTTACTCAACTTGATGCTTAATATGTACTTATATTATTAATTATCTATGTATGTTGTGATAAGTTTTTTATGAAGTACTTATGTATCTAAGTATTCTATAGTAAAATTTACTGTAATAATTATAATCACACAGCTTTTATATTTTGCATCCTGACTTTGTAATAAAAAAAATGTCTCTGGAACACAGTCGCAGCGTTCGTTGAAACATAACGTTACGTATGCTGCAGGGTGTCTTACGAGTGGCAATCAGTAACGGAACATCTCTCGAAGACAACTAATAGTAGCCTATTAGCGACGGTTCAGTATACTGAGTTATGCAGCCTGAATAATTTGAGTCAGACGTACGGAATTCTTTTTCGTTTTTTGAAGTTCGATATCTCAGGAGTTGGGCCAGAAAATTGCAAAAAATCGCTCACATTTGACATGTATTCGTTTGAGGAAAGTAACCATGAATAGTACCGCAAATTATCTAAGAAGCGTAGTACCTACTTTAAGATAACTAGGTTGTACGCTAATTCAATCGCACAATGTTTACCGCGCGTGCTCAATGTGTCATACTTACAGTTACTGCTACAGACACTCCAATGACGGCACTAATCGTAAGTGAAGCTCGTTGCTTCTTGCAATATTTCCTCGGATTCAAAAATACTTTTGAAATTAGTTAAGGGACATAGCTGTTGTGCTTTGTGATATTAAAAAGTCACTACAGGGGACGAGTCGTTACTGTATGACCCGTATTGTCGACGCCATGACCGACGCGATTTTATAACGAAAAACGACGTTCGATTCGGTTACACGAGTGGTTGTTTACAAGATAAGGCTTTCGGAAGTAAACGAACCGTGTTAAAAAAGACATGATAAAATGTAACCTGGTTATTTATTATAGTTTTTTAGTAGAATGTGATACATTGATTTGGTTTTATTTCAGGCGCTTCGGCGAACGTCGGCGCTGCGTGGACGGCGCTAGCGGCGGCGCTCTGCCTCTTGTCTTTAGGAACGATTTGAATACGTACATGTAGATTGTAGGGTATCTGTATATCTCTAATGTATCTATTACTAATGTTATATAATTTATTGTTAACACTATAACATAAGTACAATGTAAATGTTTCCGTCGCCGCAAAATATAAATATAACAATAATTTATAACAATTCATTACAACTGTACGGGCCCGTAAGGAGAGAGTGTATCTGAGTGTAACCGAAATGCCACAAGTCACAACCAATACCAGTTCAAGAAAAAAGAGAAAAGAAATATATTGTCCAACGTGTACATCTCGTTCACACCATGTAAGCGTATATGGAAATATAATTTGATTTAAGAATGAACACCGCTCACTAACAGTCAAAGTTTTTTTGCAATATATACGAAGCACGATAGACACACGCGCATAGTCGCGGAATATCTTCAGGGGACACGGACCCCGCTCTTGCCGCGACTGCCTTTTGATCCTCTGAACGTATTTAAGTGAGCCATCGACGCGACATTGTCTATGAAGGTTCCGCGGATAAGTGACGATTGTATTGAAAACAACAATATATCACAAATTAATTTCCTCGATGTGGTAAACAGAGTAGTGTAGTAGGTACGTTATGTTACACATCCCAGCCTGGAATAGGGGGAGAGCCTGTCCCTATACCCTAGGCACAAATCTAGATTCTATGATACTGTTGGGATATTCAAGTTGGAAGAACCCAAACACTGCCCCATCCTGGGATCCAACGCAGGACCTGTCGATCAGAAGTCGCGCTTGCAACCATTTGCCCAACAAAGCAGACTATCAGAAACGCATAAGATTATGAATGTTCTATTATTTAATTGTATTGTGATACGTCCTGACTACAAATTGGATATTTAATAAATCTAATAACTTTACGTAATGTTAAGCCTACTAACACAATTTCAGTATTTTCCAAACGTACTATAGTGAAGCGATACTTTTAGTATTATACAAAGTGTAAACAAAAATAAACGAAAACTTATCAAATGGAACGTTTTCTTTATTTGTGTGGGACGCGTAGCGGCACCGCGCGGACGGCGACGACCACTAAATAAGCCACGGGCACGCTCTGCGTCGAAGCGACGTTTCTGCATGAATCCACTGAAAACAAAGCAATATTTTAAAATTACTACTCGTTAATACAACAATCGCCCTTATTCGGTTTAGCTGCAGCTGATTCATTTTAGGTATTCTATAAAGGAACAGCGGGCGGGAAGCATCAATGTGTCGCCGGCAGATAACAATTTGTAATACAATTAGACACGTGATCCCAATCCGGTTACCTTTACTTCCAGTTAATAAAAAGAACTTTTCAATTTCATATTTGACTGCCTCATTGATTGAGTGGTTGCAAAGCACGACTGTTGATCGGGAGGACCTGGGTTGGGATCCCGGGTCGGGTATTATTGGATTTTCTAACTTAGATTTTATAGTAGTAATTTCTAGTTCAAGTTCTAATTTTCGTTGAATCTGAATATTTCTAATGAGTAGTTTCAGTATTTTACTATTATAGTTCAAGGGTCTGAGCTCTATTATTAACATCCATGTTTTTAGGAATTTAGAAGATCGCTAGCTGATTAACGACCGCCAACACAGGTTTAGGCAAGGTGGGCAGTTGGCGTCCTGCTAGTGAACTTCACACACCGTTGGCCTAAGCCTTTGAGCGTAAAGGGGAGCCCTTGGCCCACACCGAGCCATACACAGTAGACGTTGCAAAGGCCTTCGAACGGGTCCTTATTATCTTAGCGACTTTACTATCGAAGTTACCATCGTATGGGCCCCCGGAGAACTGTCATCCATGGTATCCTGCATATGAATAACATGATAGCACACAGAGACAGCATGCGTTGTTATAAGATAATTGCACGGAGAGTGCGTTTTATACCTGCTGCGCTGATATCTCTCGAATTCAAAATGAGAAGAGCAAAGTTAAGCTTGTGCCTAAAATCAAGTAATTTCTGGAACGGGTGCGGGGATGAGATAAACTAAACTTTATCCAGTTCAACTCCATGAACACAAGACTGCGCGTTAGCCGCATGCATAGAAACCTCATTTGTTATCACGCTCCAGTTCCAGGGTATTAATCGATAGGAGCAATGCGATTTTAGGAGTTGACATGTCGAGGGAGGTAGCAACGTCCAGAAGCATTTGGAAGAAAAGGGAAAATTAGCGTCCAAAAAGCTGGGTACGTAGTCGATGGAGGAATTGCATACCAATGATTGTGATATACTTAATTAGTCTTTATCTTTTATATGATCATAGTTTGACACTCACAAGTGTATAGAACCTTTTCCTTAATAGCCACGTAGCCAGCTTCGGGCAGCAGCAGGCGGCAGGCGACGGCCCCGCGGCAGGCGGCCGGCAGCGCCGCGGCCGCGCGCGCCTCGTACAGCGCGCCGCCGCGCCACGTGCGCTGCGCCTGCTTCGGTATTAGTTCACTGGAAATTATCAGTCTTTGTTACCCAGGCGAATGTTTTCCATGACGACGCACACCTCAACAAAGTACCGTCCTCGGGCTATTGCTAACTTATAGAACCGCGTAGTGTAATGTATACGTGTCAGCTCTAAACGGATAGACAGATGCACTGGGTGCACTCTGTCCACTCGTAAGTAATGATAATAACTTACTTGTTATACTCGAGCATCAATTCAGGTAAAGGGAAAAGTCCTCCTGCGGTGCATTGAACGTCATAAACATTGTCCTTCAGTGCGTCTGCCTTTGTCACTTTTAAATCAAACTCTCGTTCAGGACCTAAATGAAGAAAATCATAGGCTAAGCAAAATACATTCAAGTCTACTAATAATACTACATGTGAATTTTATACAATTTGACAATTTACAGAAAAATAAAACAAGGATTCTAGCAAACTCGTTATTATCATTATGTAAACAATGTTCGATTGAATTAATTCCTTAAACTACCCTACACTACCCTACAACATCGCGTTCTAGGAGCGTGACAGCATCAAAATGTCCAAAAATATATTTCTCGTTTATGTGAATACAAAGCAACGCGCACCAGAGCGCCCACAACTACAGTCGGGCGGCAGCTGCCCTCGTGGAGCCGCGTCTATAATGGAACGCCTGTGTCCAACAATGGATCTCTAAGTGTAAGACACACGGACTGCATCACAACTTCTCGCCAGATACAAAATTGCAGTTCGGGTGCAGTTTTCGTCGACGTGCAGTTTCGGACAACATAACTGTATCAAAATTGTATATCAACTGCACGTCATTGTAGTACCTATATATAGTCGTAGTAGTTGGAGCTACACAACTGTCGTAGTCGTAGTAGTTGACTGCAAACATACTGCGCATTCTGTTAGCTGCAACTTTGCAGACGATGTGCAGACATCGTCTATATGTGCTGTATAATTGAGTGGAGGGAACTCGCGCGACTGCCCGAGGGATGGACTGTACCACCCTCATGCCACAATTAGATCAGCAGCGAGAGTTTTTGCTCTTACATTTATTTATACTTCGGTAGACGGAAAAGCGTCACATTTTTCTCCAATTGTCTTGTACATTCCTCGAAATAGTGGGTGAGCACGTTACCAAACAACGGGCACAAATCCAGACTCTAATCTACTACAGTGACTATAAAGGTAGAAAAATCCAATATGTTTCCCGACCCAGAACCTGTCGCCCAGCAATAGCGCTTGTAAGCACTAATGAATAAAAAAGGTGGAAGGTTTTATGTCTTACTGAACACGAGCATCGATTTCGTATGACGCACATTGGTCCCGTTCCAGTGCACAGCGCAGCTGTACGCGCCGCTCAACTCCGCTCCAAGGCGCACTATCCTGAGGGCACGCCCCTCGTCAAGCGGATATGCTAGAAGTTATTAGTCCTTTATTTTGTTTTTTTTTTATTACAACAAAAAGATTGTTAAGTGAAGCTCCAGTTCTTTAAATCAATGGAGAAACGGACGTTGAGATCCTGAGAATTATTTTTTTTGCGCCGTTTTTAGAAAACTGCAATAACGCTCACATTTAGCCCCCTTGAGGCGGACCCCCTGACAGCGCACATGTATCCGGACCGTGAGCGCCGCGAAGAGACCACTCACATCTTTCAAAATTTTTAAACTTTGTTTGCTCTGAAATTTTGCTTCCAAGCAAATTAAATTCCAGATTGTTTGCCTTCAGCTTTGCAAGTGTGTCCAAATGAGCGAAATTATTTGTGAACTCTTCAATAACACGTTTTATAACATCTGCGGTCAATTTTACATGGGAAACATAACAACAAATTTTATAAGTAAGTAATTCCATGGTGGAAAGACATCTTATATTAAGCGAACAGTGCCTGTATCGCACGGAACGTAAGTACCGAACTAAGAAACATTAAGGGCTAAAGAGCTATGGCTTCAGCCAAACAATATATAAAGGAATTACCGTCAATGAGCAGGTGAGATTAATAGAATTGAGTAAAAACTCACATGAAATGTAAAACGGCAGAGCTAATCTTCCACTTAATATTCCGTCAACGGTCGGTGTAGTGCCTGGGCTCCATTGGTAAACCGGCACTTGGTTTCCATTAAAATACCATCGAACTGTTAATCCTACGTCTGTTACTTGTGAGAATTGACAATCCAAAATAACCTCCGTCGCGTCCCCGATCTGAACTAGCTCCGGTACGACGAGATTGTCTATTCTGACGGCGGCTCCGATATCTACATACATTATGCAGCGAGTCACTTAGGTATACTCGGACGTTTAATAATACATTAAAAACAAAATCATAATATCAGATTAAATTAAACTAGTGTACTTACTAGAAATTAATAAAATTGCATTGAGAACACATTTGTTAAATGTCGTCATTGCTCAGTGGCCGCCCCGGGCAGTGGAGAGCGAAACTAACGACAACGCGCCGCACCCCAGTGCGCGCTCGCGGCGGAATGTGGAGATAGCAGCTACATCTTGCATGCTGCCGTATGACAATTGATAACCATTACAAATTATAATTTCAATGCTTGGTTACTTATATGACTAAGTATTATTTTTTTAAATAACTGAGGATATAAGGAGGAGGAGGATATAATTTTATAGGTTGTCATTAATAAACCTCACCGATAAGATCGGCAGAAGAGTACACTGCCACGTCTCACCAAGTATTATTTTATATGTCCCTTCATAGTATAATAAATAAATAATAAGTTTATTGCCACAAAACTTGGCACAGGTCCAGACTTCGAGGTACTTTCTAGGAATTTCAAGATAATAATAATAATAATAAAGCCTATTTATTTTTTGCATATTACACTAAACTAAGTATACATTTACTTCTGCACTACATACAAGAAACAAAAATTTAGAGTTTTAATGTAAAGCAAAGGATGTAATATTAATAAAATGTTTTTTTTTCTATTTTATAGAACTTTTGATCATTTCGCAAGGCCTCCTCCAAAAGAGTCCACTGATTACTGTCCTGTGCGAACTGTACCCAGTTTGGGCCAGCTACTTTCTCTATCTCGTCCTGCCGCCTCGTGTAAGGTCTTCCTATGGATCTCTTGTCTCTATAGCCTTTCCACACGGTTATTCACTTCATCCACCTGTCGTCTTGCAAATGTGTTGCATACCCCGCCCATCTCCATTTCAATTTTTTCGCATGGATTAGAACGTCTTTGGCTTTTGTTATGGTTCTAATTTTGGAGTGTCTTATTTTTTGCCTTTTGTTTTTGATTATTTGCCATTGTTTTTGATAAGTTCATTTCCAGTCCAACCTCTTTACTATCTTCATTGAGTGATTGTATCATAAGGACTAATTGTGTGCGGGAGTCGGTCAAGAGTACCAAATCGTCTGCAAAACGGAGGTGACTGAGGTAATGACCGTCGATAATTACCTACTCCTTGCATTCACTAATCCAGTTTCGTCATTATCGACTCCAACACGGCAATAAATATTAGCATCGATAGAGGGTCTCCCTGTCTCAGGCCCCTTTTCATAGGAAAGGATGAACCAATTTTTTCTAATTTTACTCTACCTGTATTATTATTTGTATATTTTCTTCATATACAATAATAATACAGATTAAGAAATTTTAAGATAGAAAAACTAAATAGTACTCGACCATGGAATCGAACGCAGGACCTCTCGAGCAGTGGTCGCGCTTGCATTCTCTCGACCAACGCGGCTGGTGATTTAAATAGTCTTTATAATCTACATCTTCTAAATGTTGTGTAAGTTCTACCGTCCAAATGTTATTTCGTAAAATTAAAATGCGCATACAAATGTCTGTTATATTCCATATTGACTCGTAGGCCTCACAGCAAGTCACGAGATGGCCATCCAATACTTGCTCGCGACTGTCATCGCTCTCACCTAAATACTTTTTCGCATTAATCTGCCGGTAGAACAGGTAGGACGTCGATAAACGAAAATAACAAAGTTATCGAATGTATCAAATTCTTTACCTACGGGAAAACACAACAGGTAATAGTCGGTTACAATAGTATTTGTCGAAGATTTTAATATTTTTATCGTTTGTCGCCATATGTTCAAAATCTACAATAAACGTGACGTAACGCCTGTAATCCCCGAAGAGATAGGCAGAGGAATGTAGTAGGTACACCCCCACGTTTCGCCAGTTACGTTTACGTACGTATTCCATGTGGCAATAGGATAACCGCCTATTGGTGGTGAGCCTATTGCCACATATGGGGCACAGATCCAGACTTCCGAGTCACTATTAGAATTTCTAAATTAGAAAAATCCAATAGTAGGTACTCGACCCGCGATTTAAATCCGATTGGAGTCGCGCTTGCAACAACTCAACCAACGAGGCAGTCAAAAGTTGGCTCCTAGTGCCAGTGCAATGCAAAAAGTGATGACAGAAGATGTGAAAAACAAGAGTAGAACACAAGAAAAAGAAAGACATAACAAGGATAACAGTTGTAATAATGTAAGTTAATAGTTGTAACAGTGCTTGAACAGAGTGGTTTAACATCGAAGAAGGTGTTGTATAGCGTTATGCTTTTCTAACCTACTCCTGAACAAGTGTCTGTCTACCTTGCATTAAAGTGGGTGTGGATTGAGATTGAATAGGTTATTCATCAAATGTCTTATATAATATGCTGATAATCAAGTAATATTTGCGTCATTTCAGGAAGAGCTGCAGGAAAGGGTAAACTAGTGTGCATTGTGCATTTAAACAAAAAGGTAGGTATGAAAACAAACGTGGGCGCAGAAGAAAAGTCATGGTTTTTGAATACTACAAAATTATGACAAAATGCGAGATTGAGATCGGATAAAAAGTTATTTACAGTGTATGGTAAGGATGAGGGCGATATTAAAAGGGAAGTATAGTCGGTTATAAAGTGAATAGGGCTTGCAATTTCTTTTTAAGTAACCGCAAAATATCCATAAAAAGGCAGATGGCGGTGCATACAGGAGGGCTGGTTCCACCCTAATGTACGGTAGGGGGTGTTGGGGTTGGCAAACAGCTAACAAAAGTAGAATTTGTGCAATGGAATGAGTCTTACGGCGTGTCATATAAGTATTGCTGATAAAATTAGAAATGATGCAATAGGAGAACGATCTGGTGTGATAGTAAGATCCGAGTAAGATGTTTATCCATGAAGAAAGAGTGGAATACAGCAGATTAAGAAACCGGATTTATAAAGCCAATGTAAATAGAAGAGGCAGAGGTAGACCTAGACTAACATATTTGAATTAAATCAGAGTCATCTTGCAAGGAGATCGTATCTTTGATCTAACGAATTTAATAAATGTATAGGCGAAGACTGCCAAGATCGTAGGAAGCGGAAATCCTTTGTCTCTGCCTAAACCTCTGAGAAATTGTGACAATATGAATATATGTATTCCAAAACATTTTATGTATATTGCAAACTTACAGTGATTATTTCGTATTTGAAACAGACGACCCCAAATAATAAACTTTTGTACATAATAAACATTTATTAACTAACTACATTATTCTAATCAATTTCTTGGCAATAGCTTTAAGAAAACATACTAACATATAACAAGCTTGTAAAAATAACTACCTACGCAAGAGCGCGCCGCCTGGCATCAGTGGTGCTCGGGCGCCGACACTGAGCGACGAACGGCCGCATTTTCGATCCTTTTCCACATGATATAGTTGCGATTGAATTTTTTGTGCTACGAATGTGAACAACTTATGCAACGTATTTGTGCTTTTCACTATCGTATACAGCGCCAAACAAAACATGTACTTACATAACGTGTAACATTTCAGTTATAGAAATATTTAAATATCGACATTCCTCAAATCGGCAGAATTTTTCAAGAATTGTCAACATCGAATTAATAACTAGAGTAGGCGACCGCCAATGGCAAAGATAAAAAATACTTCTAATAAAATACGGAGAATATAACATTCCAGTAAAAATAATATGTCACAAATAACTCCACCCGCGACACGAAAAACGGACAATGATATCAATTATTGTACACATATTTAAGGATAAGCATTCCTTCATTACAACTGCATAACTCTTAGTTATGGTCAATAAATCGTATTATAATCTAAATATAAAATTATATAAAAATATTTTATTCAGTACCAAAACCTTATACAAAATAATTTAAAAATAAATTACTGTGCTCCATACAATACATATATATCTCTATAATAAATACATTAACTGTATATTGCGACAATCAATACCCCTTCCTAAGGTTTGTCGATCGAACGAAGCTGGAAGCCGCCGGGGGATGTCGGGCGGGGGCGACCCACTGGAACTCACATTGTGACTATCCGCTGACAGTAAACACCTCGGTTAGCTTTTACTACCAGAGCCTCATCGAATTTATAAGCTGCCTAATTTGACTTAATCAATCGTTCCGAGTAAGTGAACTAACATTAATTATGTATAACACTCAC
>DWEE01000520.1:0-16742 GCA_018245755.1 Parelbella macleannani | reverse complement strand
CTTCGGGGATTACAGGCGTGAAGTTGCGTTTTTAAGGTAAAATACCACTTATAAATTTATATATACTAATCTTATGTGTTTACTTTGTATACATAAGAAAGTATATGAAATATGTGAAATGGCAGCGTGTGACAGTTAACCCCGGGGCGGAAGTCGTCACGTTTGCTCGTATTCCACACATGCGATTTGATTTCAGATTTACATAGAGCTGTTTAAGTAAAAACGCAACTTAAAATGGATTGTTATATTTATTACATTAGTACTTTTCGCTACATAACTTATAAGGGATGAAAGTTGCTTATGTACCTTGGTGGAGGCTGTGTAAACTTTTTCTTTAACAAGCCAGAATATAAGTGAAAATGTAAATTTGTATCGTACAATAAATTGTGGGTAATAAATATTTTTATTACATTCAAGTATAATATTTACATAATTTTGAAATATTATTACTATATTCACATCACCACTTTGATTGTAAGATGCAAAATAAAAATAGAGTTTTGCACTGTTGAAATAGTAATTTTAATAGTAGATCCTGGCTATATTGGATACAGTAACCAACAATGTGGTCTTCAAAAAGATTAAGGCAATAATGAACGAGAATGAACGAGAAGCCATGAACGTAAAATGTTCAGCATGGAAACGAGTGGCGAACAGTTGATTTCGAACGTTAATATTGTTTTTAAATATATGTAAGATGTTTATATGCTCAATATTAATTGCAAATGTAAAAAAAGATCGTAATATAGATCCTAATATGTTTATTAAGTAAATTGGTCGTGCAACTCTATATACATATATCAGCCCAATAAAATATTCCTGGCACGCGCAACGCCAGGCGCGTGTCGGTCTGGTTCAGTTCTTAACTCTTTAACGCTCTGTGAGTCACAGTCTCTTCCCGATAGTTTCATGAACTACCTAGAATATTCTAGAATAAAGAAAGTTTTCAGTTACATTTTTCCTACGACTCTTAGTTCATGCATACAAAATCCTAATGCAACTTTATATCAGTTTTCAACCGTAGCGCAGAATTACTTAAATAATAATCCTTTGTTAAGTTCAAGTATCCAATGTAACAAATATAATTTTCTTTTAAAATCGAAACCACGTTGCGACCACTAAAACATATCAATATTTGACCCACATGTAAACCGACTAAGTCCCATAGGTTTGTGTATCACCAAATGACATCTATCAAACGTAGTCTCACATAAAACTAAAGAAAGCAGCGATTCGCGAAATAATTCACAAAATTTAATATTGTTAGCAAGAATTTCGCTTGACTCGAAGAATCCTTTAGCAAATCTTATAATGCGATCTATACACTGCGCGCACGCAGCGGAGCGTGCAGCGCCGACAAGTCGCGGGGGCTGTGTTCTCGACCGAGAAATTCCGAATACGTAAGTCGCTACGGCGTAGCTATGTAGAGTAGCTTTACTCATTCTAAATTGCTTTCTTACATTTCGTATTATTTTTATGACGCTGGTACTTCTTACGGTATTTATATAAGATTTGAACTAATACATTGATTGCATGAGCAGATAATATTTTAAAAAGTGTCTCTTTTAATGTAATCACGTTTTATTTGATGTTTCTGTGTCTGTACGAGGTAAGTTTGTTTACTTGAGAAAATGTGTTATTACCAAAAAAAAACACCTAACTACCTCTTATTATAAATAATTGCTATTTATTCGAGGCGAAAGCGATACTTTGGCAGCGGGTAGGATTTTTAACGTACTCCAAAATCAAACCCGCACCTACGCATCACGATATAATAACGTTCCATGAACGCCAAAGTTTCCGACTTCGAAAATCGGAATAAATCGCATTTGTCTCGGTATAAAGGATCGCTAATTATTAATAGCAAAATATGCAAAGTTTGTTGTCTTGTATTTTGTTGATGATTTAACTCCAGCGAGGGCGGCGCCGGTTTAATTCTACCGCCAACACTTGGTAATTAGAATTTTAGATTGGGAATTTCATATTCGTTATAACGTGGTCCGCGATACGAAATGAAATATTAATTTCGTTATATTATTGCCGGTTTTGTTTTGCAAAATCCTTCAAAGGATTAACAGATAGTCGGGGTACGTGAAAGGCTTCTTGAAAACGAATAATTTCAAATTTGCGTACACGTTATAAAACGAAATACAGTTGTATAAAACGAAATAGAGTTGTACAAAACGAAATAAAGCTGTCACATAGAATTTGCGTGGCACTTAATATAATTATACATATATAATAATTTTATTGAGCAATGTCTGTACCTACTGAAGAGTATTTCAGGTGCTAAGTATTTATGCATGTTGATGTTGATATTAGTGGTAACACACAATTAGGTGTTTAATGTAATAATGATTGTAGTTAGTTTGTTAAATTCAGTGATTTCATTAAATTGAAATGAATGTTTATGACAATTATTTCTATTCCCTAAATAATAATGATTGTCTCATTGATCGAGTGATTGCAAGCGCGACTGCTGATCTAGAGGTCCTGGTTTTAAATCCCGGTTCGTGTACTTTTGGAGTTTTCTAACTTAGATTTTTTACTAGAAATTTATAGTAGTGGCTAGGAGTTTGGCATTGTGTCCGCTGTATGGCAAAAGACTCACCAAGTATTCCATGATGGAATGTAACTCTGATGAAATGTGGGAGTGTATCACATACTTCTGCGGCGATTGCAGGCGTGATTGTGGTTTTATCTTTTGCTTAATTAACATAACAAGCAGCATATTAAAATTAAATGCTAATTGCAAATCCGTAGCCATCGTCCAGTTATGATTAAGCCGCGGCATCAGCATTGATATTCATGAAAACAATAGGGAACTAAAGACCTTCATTGATGTTCTGTGATTCCAATTTTTTTTCAGCGAGCCGATGTCTGTTCTTGATCGACGTTGATTAATGTCTGTCTGTCTGTCTGGATGGATTAAAAAAACTTTGTGTTTCAGCGATACGCCTATAGGACAAGAAGTTGTGGAGTCGTTATTGATTATTGAAAAGATAAAATAAATCAGAAGGCTGCGAAACCGATGTGTTTTTATGAAACGTGTAATGACTATCGAAGATGCACGACAAGTCTATAAGGACACAATAATTTGGTACTCGTTGATTTCTGCCTGTTCCGTAAGGGACCTCGCGTGATTATATAATAATGATAGCAATAATAAAAATATTTTGTTCGTTTTAACGATCAGTATGTTTTTACTTACATATATATCTTCCGTCAAGTGCCTTACGGGGTAGGCGGAGTTGAGTATATTTTTAAAGTACACAGTATAATGAGATAAAATCATTGATATAATATAAAGACTACAGGTGAGTAGCGAAATGCTTAGGATTGCGTATGACCTAGGGTTTTGTGATAAAATAATCTTATCAATGTGCATCAGTGGACTGAGTAAGACTGATGATGATGATGATGGTGATGATGATGGTGCGTCAGAGCTCGCAGTGAATGAATCTTAAACCGTTGCTAAATGGATCGGAAATAATTGTGCAATCTCCGATGATTTTTCATGATCATCATCATCAGCCTATCTCAGTCCACTCCTGGATTTAGGCGTCCCCCAATGAGCGGCATCGCGCCCTGTTTTCGGCTTGTCGCATCCAGCATCTGCCTGCAGCCTTTTGCAGATCGTCATCCCACCGGGCCGGGGGTGTCCTATACTACGTTTGCCAAGCCGCGGTCTCCGATGATTAGTTATACTTATTTTGCGTTCGATAATTCTTCAGACAGCTTAAACAAATAGTAATTTTAATTCTTTATGTCGAAATATATGTACAAATGAAATTTTGCCACACTGTTTGGGCTTATTTTCAACGTCCCATTAAACATATGTTTTATTTGCGCATAGAGTAGTAAATTTAATGTGTTTAATTTACATTTTATTACACTGCAGAAATTACGTCACAGGCTTTTAAATGTTAAGTATATTGAAAACATTGTAAGATTTCTTAAACATACGTTGGAATTTCTACATAAATGAAAATGCAATATCTTAAAACGATTCAGGTAAATCCATGCAATTTATAACCATTTATTACATTCGCATGTTATCACTCGAGATTTTTCAATATAACCGTAATATCATCTCTATTCCTTTCATATTCCAGCGACATTTGATTTCAGGGACATCTGGTGGAAGTAATGGATTTTTTCAGTTAGCTGAAGGTGAAAATTTAATCAACGACGATAAGCAACCACCAGAAAAAAACGTAAAAGGGACATCCGTCATAATCGAAATTAGATTAGAGTGACATCTGAAATTGTGTTTCTGTCGTTGACATACACATATTATATTTTGGATGCCATCTTTTGTATACATAGATATTTAGATTTATATATGTTTTTTTTCTAAGAAACAGTTTATAAATATGTACATAATCACAACATGGTATATTTATCCTGTAATATATTGTAGTATAAAATTATATTTACTATTAGTAGACTTAGAACATAACATAGAACTATATATTAGGCATAAAACAGAGACAAAAACAAACATAAAAGTAAAAATGAAATCATTAACATAAACATCCACATGTATATCAATTAGTCTTGATTACAGAAAGAACTAAGCATTAATTGCAAGAGAATTGTTTAAAAGTAGCCTACTTAATGTAACAAGGGAGCGAATGAGAGTTTAAGTAAAATAGATTTTGTATTGTTCATTTGTAGCTCCCGCCCTGCGACTATAGTGGGCGGGGCTTTAGAACCTTCTAAAAGTGGTTAGTGTTATATCAATGGACTTCGAATTAAATGATTTATCATTATCATCATCATCACGATCAATTCCAATATTCCATTCTTGGACTTTCTGTGCGCGACTGCGTCTATTTGTGACAGCTGTTCGTAAATTTCTTTCCCAAAGAAAATGCAATGTTGAAATAAGTTATTTTGTGTCGTATTTTGTCGGATCGATTTCGAAAATTTTCCATTTCCCATTTCAAATCGTTATACATATTTGTACCTAAACGAACGCTGGTATACATTTAAAGGACATTTTTACTATTGATATTATCTGTATATACCCTATAATGCCTTACACAGTTTGCAAGACAGCCATCATTCGACTATAATTTATGAAGTATCTTAGGCCTTAGGCCTTAAAACTTAGGCCTCATATTTAGGCCCTTCATAAGGTATTTTGAACTACTTAAATGGGGATTATATGGGTGAGCATAATTTTCTTAGCCTGCTGCTACGAATTTAGCGATATCTAAATATCTTTTACATGCATTTTATTTTTGTTGCTTATAATATTTGCTTTTAACGTTTTACGTTTAACATTAATTTCATGTTATAAGCTAAACATAGTATTATAGTTGAATACTATATTCAAATCTTGAATGGACTCCATTGGCGTTGCAGATGGAGTGCGCTCCTGGATGCATTCTCCTTACGAAGTAAAACTTTTGTTTCGGCAATTCTTCTAATAAATTGTTTCCGATTCATATTTTACTAATTATACTAAAACCCCGATCGTACCAGTTTCAATTACATTGTTACTCAGTAAGTTTTACAAATATATTTATCTTAAATTAGAATATTTAATTCGTTTAACATCTAATTAATTGTAAATCACGCTATTTCATTTTAATTATTCACTACAAATTATTATATGTAGTTCCCTTTTTACCTGATATCGCTTAATCTGTCGTGGTCACTGAGTGGTGCGATGAGGATAGAAATAAATATATTATTTATCATGCAGTACTAATTATAACTTACCTACTATTCGTTAGACATTTGTTTCCTCATAACACAATATAGAGAGTACTCACACATCTAAGAAAAGTAGATAATTAGTCAAGGAAATATTAACGCTGCAAGTATAATGAGCGAAGTTGCTGCAGGAAGCAGCGGAGTCCAGCAGTAGGGTTCTTGAAGTTAAATTAACAACCATATTTTTTATCTTTTCTCTCTTAACGTCAGGGATACCGAGGAAACTTTTGCCGTACGGAAGAAAATGGAAGATAAGTGCAGGCTCTACTACGTACCTGGATGAAGATATGACTTCTTTTTCCGTTAGAGATGAAAAATCAATTAGAAATATTATATATACGAGCGGTACAGTCGCGATCGAAATTCGATTGAAATGTTTTTATGACATAAAGTGAACTTCTATAAATCTTCTCCCTGTGCTACTGACTGATAACAGACAACGTTAGACATATAATTATGTCTGATATTGATAGAGGGAACGTAAACAATTAAGGTTATGTATATGTAACATTTATGTTACACACAACATGTTTGTTTATTTCATTGTAGACTAAGAACCAGTGATTAATATTGTCTTCTATTGTTGCACTGCTGGACACAGGCCTCATCTAAAGTGTACCGCCGCGCTCGGATCTCCACTGATATCACCAGCTGCCACTATCTACTGTCTTAGAGACATCTGTTCCACGGGTAGAAGGGCTACGTACTATGCCTATGACAAATGAATAAATGGATTACAAGAGCTCATGATGATAAAAAACAATCTTTAGGGTTTCTCATGTACCTGGAGATATTAGATATAATTGTAAATCGTCATCAAAATTTTCTTAATTTTCATAGTATATTCCTGATTCTAAAAGTTTTAAAAGTGGCCCATAAATCATATTGATAAGCATTAAATCAGTTGAGGGCACTTTGGGCACGCACTGACGCACAGATTTCAGCTCCGCTGCTAGTTTCAGCTTCACTGCAACTTTCAGCTCGACTGAAACCAACTCGCCTTCTATATAAAGGACGACTGAAGAACGGCAGCATCAGTTCGAATTAGTTTTTTCGACGGGTTTGACAGTTACATCTTCGAATAATAAAAATAAACACAAGACACAAACATTTTAGAGTAAACATGTATTCATAACTTGTATGTCGAAGTAGTGTTAATGACGTTACGTGTGAAGTTACGAATAAGTGTTATGAGAGGTGCACAAAAATTGTGGATGTAAATAAAAATTTTATTAAGTGTGAAAAAAACATAATAAGAAGAATCCAGAATTTAGTATGAGATACATCTTAAAACCAGCGACGGCCCTTGTTGATGAAATGTTACTCGTTAGTACCTACCTAGATATCGTTTTGTACTAGACACGTTTGAACTGAAGAAAAGCCTAAAACGCTATCAATGATATACTAATAGGTCATGAAACTGTTCGATTTAAATTGATTTAACAGTCGAAAGAAGAAACACTGGCAGCGGAGATGAAAAAAATATGGCCGATATTACAAACTTTTACAAGGATAAAAATATTGGAATCTACGACACGACACAAGTTTGTAGGAAAACAAAAATGGCGTGTGTATGGCGATCCGTTTAAAAAAGGTACGTTTATAAGACAAAGGTGGCGTCCGTATTCAATTTGCATGGACCACGGTAAGGCAGGTACAAATAAATGTGGATCAGATAGATATACGCCGTAGCGGACGCCAGGCAGGTCTATTCATTTCGCCGGAGTCACAGGGTAATGTATATTCTAATATATTTGCCAGAGCGACTTTTCGTGCCCATCGGCCCATGCGGTCTGCGGCCGGTCGTGGTGACGTGGATATATTATATCGATATAATTAAAAAATCAATTAAATTATTACGCAAAATATGAACGATTGCGTATTCTTATATTGTTGTCATTCTCATTCTTCTATTATTACCATCAACATCTCTTTATTCTTACACTGTTGGACATAGATCTCCTCCTAGGATGAGAAAGTTACGAGAGGAACACCTGCCCAGTGCAAGTTAACTGATTTCACATACCCTTATAGAATATCTATTATAAAGAAACCTGACGTGTGCATATTGCATTGTACATTACATTATCAGACTAGTGCTGTTCTATAAACAGTTATTCCGCGTTAATTTCTAAATTCTGATTTCGTTTAGCGGTAATTTTACGTTCAGTTCTAAACAATCAACCAATATCGAAAATGTATGTATTGACAAATTACATTAAAAAGTGTATTTTATGTCAATATAATTTATGTTATTAGCTTTATGTACGGTTATTCATTTATGTTGGCTAGCATATTATGACTGTTATTTATTTTTTTAATACGAAAAGGATTCTGACCTCATCTAGTTTTCCATTCACCTACGTAACTAATATTACGAGTAGGACCATAAAATATGAAACAATATCCTCACGAAATTAATTAATTGCAAATGCCATTGTACATCCGTCTTGCCTTACTTTACTGACTTAAATTTGAAGGGTTATTCTATTAAATATCTTTTGAATCCTATATTTACCATATAATCGATATTTATTAAAATGATACAGCGCCAATCCCTACTGACCCCGTATTTACTCTGCACCTCGCCGTTCATCTTCATTTTTTATATCTTTCACCGGAAAGAGGCAAAAAAACTGGGAAGCGCCATAGTAATGAGTGTAAAAAATAACTATAAAATGGAAGATATCTTTCCATTTGAAAATAGGGCTTTTGGTTTGCTTTTGCCCTACATCGCTTGTGTTCATCTCTTTGATTATGTATGTTATTAGAAATGAAATGATAATGGAAATGTAATGAAATGAAATCATTTTATATTGTATATTAGTATGACATAAATCGTACCTTTTCCGTTAAAGTTGTTGTATTTTTTATATACATACAAGCGCATTTTTTTCTTGACTTATCGCATCGGAAAGTGAAATTGAAAAAACATGGCGAGACATACGGTAGTGTCGTTTCTGTCTTTTGACAAATGCGTCCAAGTTTGTGCAGCGATTTGTATCCATATTTTAAAACAACATAATATTTAACAATATAGCTTTGTTAATACGAATTTTCAAGCCAAGGACAGAGCGCGATGGCGCTCTTTGGGGGAGGGGGCTATGTCCAGCAGTGGATTGAGATAGGGAGATATGTTGAATAAGAATTTTCACAAAAGTTACATGTGTTCGAAATTGTATATTTTAATTTTTTAAATGTACCGGTACAGGTAAAACTATTAGAATATAAATATTGACTATATTTAGATTAGTAACACGGCTTTTGGGTGGATAGTAGCACCACAAAACAGCCTTATAAAGGCACAAACACACCTAATTGAATCGGAGCTCGATGAAATTGCCCAATATAAGACAATTTGTGCGAGGACCTCAACGCAAATTGATGTTCCCTTTTAATGGGATACCTTGTAAATTAGGGGATAAGGGTGCCTGGGACCTCTTAGCCTGGCGCTTAATTCAATACATATTCGTTTGTTATTACACATATATTAGTGTATGTTTAAAAATAATGGACACGGTTAGTTGTAATTATTATTTTAAAAGTTATTATCGAGTTGTATGTGTTAAGATTTATTCTAATATTTCTCCCAAGATTATACAATCGGTTGCGAGATATAAAGTAATAATATAAATAGTACGTAATGACAAAAAAAATATACTTATCATTTCGGTTATAAAATAAATATCCAATATATTACATTATTATGGTAAATCGTTGTTATTAACATTTGTGAATATTAAGAAATTAACCTATAAATTGTGTTAGCTAGTGAAATATTACTTTGTTGTTTTTATAAACTGCGTTTTTATAAACAATACGTGCGTTGTACCTACTGCTATTTGATTTAATAATGGAAAATAATTGTTATACCTACTCTTATATGATAACGGCTACAAATAAAACTATTTTTCACACCGCACTAGTCATGTTAGTGCATGCCTCGTTGGTCGAATGGTTGCAAGCGCGACGGCCGATCGGAAGGTCCTGAGTTCGATTCCCTACTAACCTTACCAGGGGATCGATAGTACCCATTTAATAGTACCCACCATTGCATTTTTCTAACTTGAAATCCGTAGTGGTGGCTCGGCGTCTGGATTTATGCCCGGTGTATGAAAATAGACTCCGGTGGTGCAAAACGGTGGTAAAAATTTTTTTTAAATAAATTTCAGGTACGAAGAGGGTGATTCTAGAAAGAGTACGTCAGGTTTGCAAGTATTACACTACTACCCTATATATTCAGTGCTCTTTGTCTACCCTTGAAGGACCTGGCGTGACGACGTCATAACAACAATAATTTGAATATATCAAAATCGAGAAGCTCGAATTTTCAATATCATAGGTAGTAACAGTTGCAAAATATGTACCGAATTCTGTTATTTGAGAATTAATTAAACGAGCCAACAGGGCGTGACGATTTACGGGGCTCGCGTGGCACAGACAGACATGCCTGCACGCGTGACGTCACACGATGTAACATATTAAATTATTTGGGGCCGTCAGTCGAGAGGAATCGGTCTGAACAAGATTGGAGATCGCACGGCTCTAGTGGTCGTAAGACTACAATTTACGGCAAGGTGAAATTGTAATTTGCGTTCCAGAACATTCATTGCTGATGAATTTAATATATTGCTTTAAAACTTCAATCCGATGTTGAAGAATTTGGAAGTTGTAAAATTAGGGTAATAGGCATACGTGTACCGATAAAAGACGTTTTACTTTGTCTTTAGAAGTAGTAATACAAATTACTTACAGGTTATATTTATCTAGATCAGAGGCGTTTAAGTATTTTATGGTTACTAAGTAAGAAGTAGCCAGCATGTTTGTATTACACTTCTATCTTTTACATCATCATCATCACCAGTCCTTTTATCATATCTCAAAATGCGAATATCTAAGATTAGTTTACCACGGTGGTGAAGTGCGGATTGCTTAGACTTTTCATGCTGTGGAGACCATTATAAAATAATGTAAGCTGTGTAGGTTAAGTTATGATGTGTCTCTTAGCACTATAAAGTGTTACTTAATCAAAAGCTTATTTATAACTTGTATGACTTTACGATGTTAATTGTACATGCTAGGATTTAAGCCTCAGGTTTCCCGTGGGGTCGTGGGTGGGGTTGCGAACGGCTAGAGTGGGAGGTCGAACCGTTTTGGTAGCGATCCCGGGAAGGACGACGGTATGTGTGGCAGCATATAGTCGTGGGAATTGGAGGGCATCGACAGAGGCATTATGCTTCTCTCGGGTGTTGGGCTCATTGAGGCGTTGCGCCAGGAGGACACTTGCATTCCATAGGAGATTCCGGAGCCCTCCTATTAGCGCCGAGGAAGGCCACCGAGGCGGTTTTAGTGAGGTAAAATACCCACATAGCCTGGTATCACTTCCATGGTACCGGGTGCTTTTTGAAGGTTTCCCCCCGTGCAGAAAAAAAGAAAAGGTTTCCCTTGTAAGATGCCATAATATAAACAATCTAATCCAAACTAGGAGTTCTCATTGTTAAACATAAGAAAATTTTACATTTGAAATGGTGAGATTGAATAAAGTTTAATATTTTCTTACTGTTATAATCTTCGTGAAAATTTCATAGATAACATGCAAATTTATCAGATTAAATCCCTTACACAAAATACACAATTTTGACTATGTCACGCTGACTTATCAACATACCAATATATATGGAAAACTAGTGGAGTTTCCAGTGGGTGCTGCCCTATCCGTCGGCTTCAATCAATAGTCGATTAATCAGTCGCAGAGCGGCGCGCGCGCAGTCGCGCGGAAAATCTTACAAAAAATCGGGGGCGCGCTGCCCTCACGCACTACCGGACCCGCGATTTAGGCCTATCACAGCGATGGCGTGGAGCTTCCCTTAAAAATGTTTGTTTCCAAAAAAATATTTTTGAGTATTCTGTGATTTACTGCGGAAGAAGCACGGCCAGTTTGCAAGGATAAGGATATTGGCACTCCATGCTGTCTGCCTACCCCGTGAGTTATGTAGCGTGAAGATATGTATGTATACTGTGATCTTGGGGTGTAATAAAAGTGTGATCGAGCTTGTATACAAATATTTATATTAAAAAAAAAAATATTTTAGCATACTACGTGATCCAGTATTATGAAAAATAAGGTATAAAATATTTTTGTCAGGTCTAATCAAGCGTCGTCCTTACTTATCTCATCTCTTCTCCCGAAATTAAATACTTCGATTTTTCAATTTATTTATTATAACGTGTAATTATTTATACAAATACTGGCATGGAGCAGGTATTTCGTGAATAGCATGAGATTTTTTAAAATATTGATCGACTCTACGACTCCTGTTCAGATGTCGACAGGAGAAGGGTGCTGCGTGTCGATAACAGAGCTCCATAAATCATTGCCTGGCAAATGTCTTGTCGTTGACTGCAGCCGGCGATTTGCGTGCCCCGCCCAGCAACCGCCACGCTTCCAACCTTAGAATTCGACCTTTGGAACTTACGGGGAATTCGCCTTACAAAAGTACGTCTAAGATGTATTGAACTTAAAATTTTATTTAAACAGGAAACGTCTTATTAAAGTTGAACAAAAAAATCTTTTAAAGCGTTTTTTTGTTAGGTGCAATGTGCAATTTAATTGTTTTACATTATGTAAAGTCGATTATGGTTAACTGTCCGTTGCTGAAACACGTGTTTATAAAATAAATAAAATATTTTCTTAAGGTTTTTTCGTAAAGTCAAATTTGTATTATATATACCGATTCTCTTTAATTTGTTTTCGACTGTAATAAAGCTCATTATATATATTTAAAAAGCAGGTTATCAAAAATGTTAAACCTAATTATACTATGATGGGCTGTATATTTCAAATTTATTTTAAATGTATAATGTAGGTCGTGTTTTATTTGATTCAAATTGCAACCAAATCATAGTGCGTGAGGAGTTGATGTTTTATTTAAAAAGCACAATCATTTCTAGTTTTATATGTGTATACATATTGACACGTTAAAGTTATATAAAGTTTGCAGTAGAATTTGGGACTTGTGTAAAACTTTTCTAAATTTTTAACCGACTCTATTAAGCTTTTGTAATATTGCAGTAAAAGTAAATAGCCTAAGTATAATTATTTGAAACCTTCTATCTTTTTTAAACAATTATGCTCTTCAATAGAAATATTTTTGTAAAACCGGGGCATATAAAATCTTCGGCAAACAAGCATAAAATAAAATAAAAATATCATTTCTATTAAAAATTGGAATTTAAAAAAATCTTTAAAGTGCAACTATCGAAATATCAGCAGGCAGGAATTTAACTGAAACCTGTCTATTGCCGGAATAGCCGAACGTCAGCCATTTTGGAATCGCCGACGCGTGAATCAAAGCATGTCGTTAGCGTCAAATGCACGATCGTACGCTGCGAACATATCTATTTCTCGCAAATGAGGAAATACTGTATATTTTTGGTAGGATTATCAATTGGAAGTTCACTAGCACTAATTGGAATTCGCCTGCTCATTGATATTCGGGCTCATACATAACATTATTTTATAGATGTCAAAGAGCAGATAAATATGATAGGTAGGCGTTCTGGCGCGTTCGAAAGAAGACGAATGTAGAATTAGCATTTTAGATACGTAAGGATTAAGATGTTTGGCAGTCGGTGCTCTGTACCTATTCCGTACGAGACCTGGCGTGACGATATACGAAGTATACAATGCAATAGAGGTCATTACATGACGGCTATTTATAACATTTTGAACATCTTAATTTTATCTCCAAATGTGTGATTACTGATGCGTTATGAACACATGTATACGTCAAATGCACTGTTATGTTTCGAACACATCTGCGGTGTATGGGGGAATGTTCCGATGTCAGTAATAAGGGTGGATTACTGAATTCAGAATACAAACGTCTGTGTAGCAACAGTCATCTATAAATTTAATGCAAATTGTTTACACGTCATGTTACTAGTGAAATTTCTAGTAGTGGCTCGGAGTCTGGATCTGCGCCCGATGTATAGGCACAGCGCATATTTCATGGGACGTAAAAGGTAACTGGTGGAACGTGGGAATGTAATTTACTCCTCTGCCTACCCCTACGGGAATTACAAGCATGATGTTACGTGTGACACAGACGATTGATGATTCAACCTGATTCGTACAGCGATGAGATTCTTTCACATATGTATAATGAATATAAAAAACTAGGAAGTTAGTAAAAAAATCTATAGAAAATTAAATATCAATTGCAAGACTTGGAAATATGTATGTTATAAAGTATACATACTGACATGTGATAATGATGATGAGACTGATCACATATATTAAGGATTAATACTAAATGTACAGTCAAACTAGATTAGATAATTGTGTAATAGTTAAGATTCAAAGCTATAACAGCTAGTTGGAGAACATAACTAATATCGAAGGCAAGAGTTCAGTACGCGATGTCGGATTGCCGCCGCAGACCGCGACCGCCAATTTGACTTGCAAGTGTGATCAAAGATGTCGCGCTCATAATTTGCCCTCCGCTTGCCAATATTTGCTAGTTCTCCTATTGAAAAGACCAGGTACACTGTGTCGCTAAACGTTATTTAACATACGAGTAACATGACATCACACCTGTATTTCCCCGCGGGGTTAGGTAGAGAACTGGATTCTTAATTATTGTTTATTATTGTAATTAACACTCAGCTTAAACGTTAGAGTAACTAACATGATAATTTTCATTGACGTTTAATAACTTCTTTTATATATGTTTAGCTATGTTCGCTATATGGTAAATGGTCATCGTAGAATTTCGAGATTTACAACACCCGAGGAGTGCCCAATGTGTTGCCGGCCTTGAAGGGGAACTGTCTGTGCTTCTTTTGAAGAACCCCTTGTCATAATGGTTCCCGAAAACCACAAATAATATAGTACATATTATTTTACTTTAAATTGACGTTCCTAAGCGGTGATTAATCGATAGTTAAACAACGACATCAAAAATAAATGTTTAATTAAACAGCGATTAGAAAGTGGTGCAAATGAGCCAAGGAGTTTCCTTTAAGTAAGAGACACGTGTATCGTGATGTAGTGGAACTATGTTCATTACATTAAGGATTTACTTATGTATTGAATACAACCACGTTCGTATGTACTGAAGCATCATAGAAATACTCGTATCTTCCAACGGATTTTCATAACATTTTGAGCTTACAGGTTACTTCTTATCTCAATAGAGTTTGGAATACATTTAATTAATGGTCTTAATATCTCAGCAACGGATATCTTTGCCGTTTGGTCCAGTAATTAAAATCCCCAAATACCTATAAAATTCTTTCATTTCACAGACGGACAGATGTCTAAGATGGACCACGCATTGAAAATCCTGTTAACCCCTGCTTTGGATAGTCCAACAGACAGACATAATACACAATTTAAATATTTTGGAAAACCTCTCCAAATCTCATTTCGTCAAAGAATGATTAGCATAATAATACCCCTGCTTTGAACGGTCCTGGATGTACAATATATCCTGGATATTCCGTAAACCTGTCCAGATCTCATTTTTAGCAAAGAATGATTAGTATAATAACCATAATAATATTTTCGGTGGGTATACTGCGTGAGGTACGGAAACTTAAATGATTTGGCTGTCCGCCAGAGGGCCCACGTGCGTCGCATTACCATAATGTTGAGGCCCGTCAGATGAATTACTGGCGGATAATTTTCTGGTGAAGACCGTGTTTTAGTCCGGTATTGTAGATCAATCTTATTTTGATACTGTACTAAGTAAATTGTATTCGTAACGTATTTTAATATACATGTACGAATGTAAATGTGTTATATTGCATTGATTAAATCTTGCATGTTTATCTAAGTGAAATATTGTACCGTCTAATTCAACTTGCTATGTAAATTTAGTTTAGTCTTGATCATTTTTTATTACAAGTAACCGTATTAACTTATTAGATTTATTGATTTTAGGGATGTATATACTTGTTATCTAATTGAAATTATTAACTACCATTCAATTTTATTAAAAATGATAATTTGTACAATTTATGGTTATGATGTTTTAATATTTTGAATTTATAATCGTTTTAGCGTTTCACTATTTGGCGTAAGTTTCCTTTCAGACTTTGAAGTGCCATAGTCTCTTACGCTAGCGAAGTGTGGGTTTTGCATACTCGCCTTAAGAGACTTCGGGGACTATTAAATTATAGAATTAATCATGGCGTTTAAAAACAGAATTTAGAAAAAGATGTAAATAATTTAATAAAAAATAAAACAGCGAAATACAGTTGTGATAATATGTCGTGTCACAGATCAAAATAAAAAAAAACATTAGTTTTGTTTTTGCTTAAACAAGAGAAAACAAGTATTAAGAAGTGTCAATTGCGCTCATTGTATCGCAAACAATGTCTCAATCTCAAACAAAAAAGAACACACTAAGGCTTTGCTGGAAAACGAAGTGTCTCACTGGGTATAGAACCATTCAAATATTTGAGCCGAAAGTAAGTAGTGACAGACCGTAATTCCACAAATCGAACTAACATACATGCATACATATGTATGTACCAACAATACTGATACAAATTCAGGTACATTTGGAAACAGCACTTATACCTCTCACTTCGCTATGCTTTTTAAAATATTCTAGTGTGGCGCGAATAAAAATCTTGTGCATAAAATCATGCAACCCCCGCTCGGACGCAGGCACCGTTAACATCATGGCCGGCCCGTACCAACGCCACGTAATAGCTATATGCCTACGTGAAAATGTTCAAAGGGTGTGTAAAATACCATAGGGTTGTTGAGCGGCAGTGTCTGCTGCAGTGTAGATCAGTTTTTATGCTTTCAAATTGATTTGTATTCGTAGTCTTAACTAGTCAATGTTTATTTATTTTTCTTAGTCACACGTAGTTAAGTAAATGCGATGCTTATGTACGTATTTAATGGTATTGTGTTATGACAATTTAAAATACAAAATGTAAATACTTATTGTAATAATAAAATAATATCACGCCTGTAATCCCTAAACGGATAGGTACAG
>DWEE01000519.1:0-16747 GCA_018245755.1 Parelbella macleannani | reverse complement strand
TTACTATTCCAAAATAGTTAAAATTGAATTACAAATTACAAATGACTTACAAATTAAATAAAAGTGAATATAAACATTAATTAAAAGCGAGTATAAACATTAATTAAAAGTGAATATTCAAAATTATAGTTCAATCAGATTATTACGATGTTTTAAAACGTCAACAAACATAATCTTTTGAAGAGTGAAATATTGAGACGTGATAGATGTTTTAGTTCTGTACCGATGACTCGTGCCGTATCTTGATGTGAGCAGTCACACAGAAAATTATTGCGGTTGTACTAAGCCGACGACCTGTTACTCAGAAATAGATGAATTTCAATGTCATTGGCATGGCACTGATCGTCCTATCAGAGCTAAAACTACTTAAACAGACAGACAATAACGACATTACTGCGGTTTCTAAATTCAAAAGCGTTACAGTTGCTGGAACACGAAATAATAAAGATTATTATAAAATAAAAATTGCTATTTTTAACGCATTATACGAATAACGTTATATTAAATTGACGATCTTTACTAACCAAAGGAAACGCGTCATAAGTCCAGTTTACGAGCAAAGCGAAGCAGATAAGGTTTATATTTGTTTGAATAAAATGGATAAACCATATACGTATATACAAGGAGCTGAATGAATTTGTAAATTGTGTAAATTATCTCAACGTAGCTAAATAGCATTTCGTTATAGAATTTAAAGGTCCACCAACATTAATAAATAAGTAAATCGAGCTACGACGAGGCGCTACCTTTTTGAGGCGAGCATTAACAGATTACCCTGGGACGAATATTTTTGTAATGTTACTTGTTTGTGAATCGTTTTATCTGTCGTGATCAATTTATCGGTTCGTTAGTGTCTGATTAATGCGGTCCGATTCTATGATTACAAAGTATTTTATCATGATAATAGGTTTGATTAGTACTGTGAGAATGTCCTAGTAATAAATTGACCCATTTATTGGTATATGCGTCAATGGTTCTCGTTTTTCTTACGCTCAAGCTCGGAGCAGGCGGGATGATTACGGAAAATCTCCGTGCACTACTATTACTTCGTATCTGATATTGGCCGGTAATCAGTCATTTCATCGCAAAAGCCCAGACTTCAGGGCGGTGCGGCTCCTAATGACCAGCTACCAACACGTTAGCGTTTAATGCCCCTTTAAATACTGCAGCGGCTTCGTACTACGCTCAACGAACTGGCGGAATGCTATTAGCAAATTTCGGTTTGTACACTAAATAAGCACCGACGCAGATATTAGCCGTGAAGAACACATTGATTGGCGGTTATTAGTCAGAAGCGTATATGACACGATTTACAAAACACAATTTGGTTACGGAAATTTCGGAACACAGGTGAAGATTATAGCCGGCAGATGTTGCGTTACTAATTTAGTTATTAATAATTTAACTTTTAGCTTATGTTAATTTTGAGAAAGACATGTTTTGAAATATAACGTAATTTATAGGCCTTGTTACGTGAAATATCTCTTCAAATTACTCCATTTACAGCTAGCGTACTTGCTTTATGATCACAATATGCTAAGATGCACCTTGTTTGCGCGTTGTCAACTTTGTATTTTCATTTTAAAATTATATCCCCTCACGCGCCTCGATGGCTTTTTCGATTTTCATGTTTATAACATTGATTATACTCGTTTCTTGTGCTACAGTAATTCGAAATGTTGCAATGGATTGCGTACATTTATGTATGTAGCGGAATACAATTTGAGAAGTTTCGTTTTTGTTACAACGTCGTTGTCAAATCGATGCATTGTTTATTTGAATTGCAGAAATGTTAGTAAAACAGCAACGTTACAAGTCTTCTCTGTTAGATCTGTCAGAATCCTTGTTAGTTCAGTTTCCGGCACGTACCCGAGACCATGTCATCGTGGACCATGGGAAGTGATTCCCTCTATAAATTGCATAATGACGAAGCTGTCCTGGTTGACACTGTTGGACCACCGGGGGCGAGTACGGTTTTTTGAATCCACCTTCATTAGAGCGAAACAGAGTGACATGGCGGGGAACGAGCGCCGGGATTTCTCGCTCTGTGTCGATTTTACGACGATCCGAAAACCTCAATTAACAATAAAACTATCGTTGTGTCTAAAAGATTAATCTTAATATTAATTAGTTAGAAATTCCCCAATGCAATTTTCTCTTTTATTCAAGTTCTTTTAGATACTCTAGGTCACCGTAAAATAATCAAAACGGAATGTAAGTGAAAAGTTTGCTAATAAGCCTTATTTCGCCGTGTGGGTAGTACGAAATAAATATACATATATATTCATATGTAATCAACGATGATAAACGCATTAACAGTTTCATAAAATATGCGTCTGTTATTATACTTACAAAGTTATAAGCCTTATAAAAGGGTTTATTTCGTATTCATATGGCCTATCAAATATTATAATGTCTCCCTCGATCACTCTGACAGCTGTATTATTGAAGAACTTTGATAAATTTAAAGTGATTGTACAACGAATGTTAATGTAATCTAGGACGCATTATGTAAGGTCAGTAATATAGTCAATATCGCTGATAGAAATTTCTTCCGCTTACTGATAACTCATAAAATCTGCTGTCACTCAGCACCTGGTTAGGTCGACGAACTCATTGTTGAATTATTCCAAGGCAGGCCAAGTTTCCATTTTGAACATTACGGGCTTATCGTGGAATGTGTAATTCATTCAAAAGTTGGGGCGAGTTCTGACCGAATGGGATGGGTGAGTTGTTCAATATACTTAGTTCACAAGGCAATCAACTTTACTTACATTTTATTACTATAAATACAAGCATGCATAGATACAATTTAATTTTTTCTTTTCTTAAATAACATTTAAAAAATATTTCAAAAAATGCAGTCAATAAATTTTTCGTATTGAACGCTACTAAAATATAATAGGTACTCATATGTAATCAATATCCATTCAGTTAGTAATAAATATTCATTAATAAATAATAACATATCATAACATTAATTACAATACATTAGTTACTAAGAAATAACACTTTAAAATATGATAAGTAACAAATTTCTAACAAGTTATAAACCTATCGGTTACTGAATAAGTAGGTATTGATTACTTATGAAGATTTTGAAATGATTAAATACGGATAATATTTGCCGTTATAATTAATTTTGGAAACTAGGTGCTTTATAACATAAGTAGGTATTAATCATTAGGATTCTTTATTAATAGCAAAAATACCAAGCAACATTGCGCTAAGGCGACTATGTGTTTTTGTATGTAGAATGTATTATATACATACAATTGCCGAGATAAATATTAAAATGATATCATTCATGATACAGAGAACATTATTATATTCAGAACAGTCATTAAAAGAAGAAAAACTATTGTTAATGGATTAAAAACGCGCAAAAGTAATAATAAAGTTTTGAAAATATGAGTACCTACAAGCATTATTTGCGCGCATTGCTCCTCGGTACCTACACGTATTCGCGGCGAGCCAGTCCATGGTTTTATGTGGTTTAATTCGATTGGAGCGGTGGTGGTAGGGACCCTAATTATTTGAATAGCGCGTCGCAACGACGCTCCTTTGACCAATGCCGATACACTCGTAGTGATTTTTCAACTCGACCGCTACCCATCTTATGATCAGACAGAATTCAGTCGAGCGACTAAAAGTACTTAAACTTAATTCTATATTTAAACTAAATAATTCATTACGTGTAATATTTATTACAGATACAACATTGCAATTCATATGTATTTGTTGTGTGTGTGTATATACATACATACCTATTTATGTATATAATAGAAAGACTAAACGCTTATTTTAAGCACAGCTTATGTCTAATAATATTGTAGTTTCGACAGTGTGGTGGAGACGTAGCAGTAATAATTTACTTTTATAATGTACAAAGTACAAGAATTATTTAGCTGAAAGTAACAGAAACAATGCGATTTTGTAGCATATTAAGTTCAGTTACTTAGTTGTGAATCACTATCTGTTGAAACGTAGCTAAATACTCAGGAACAATTCGACTTTAAAGAAAACTTTTTTGCTCCTTGACTATAAATGGTCAAAAGTGACACTACATATTTGGGTATCGCAATTAACTGAATAATTTACTGGGTCCTGTCACGAAAAACTATGCACTGTTGTGTCACACACAACGGTGTAATTTCTACCTGTGAAAGAATTCAGTGAAGTTATTCGAGTTATTTTAGAAAGAGGAAAAATGCTATCAATATCCAATTCATTAAAGGCCATTAATGAGTTTTATTGCGGTGCGGCTTTAAGGGCCCGCAACGCCGCCAGATTAATGAAACGGTCAAATTTATGAAACATTTGTAGGTACGTGAACATTGGACTGTATCTTTATTTGGCATTGCATAACTCACAGTTAACGGCCTATAAAATCTATTCAAAGCGCTTTGTGTTTTGAAAAAAAATAATAAAGGCCCCGTAGTAGTAAAAGACTGCCGTTTTTTGCTTGTAGCTTTTGGCTCCTCTGGCGTACTTGAACTTGTTGGATACTTAAAAATAACGATATACATGCGCCTGCGCCGAAGGATTTAGGTCACACGCTTATTGGCGGCAACTGTACACTGTCGGCCAAGGACACGGGGTTTGTATGCACTTGTGTGCATAAGGGCCACTTAGTTCAGGATTTATCAAGATATATTTACCGGTTTCTCTTGTTGGGTAATTTTGTCACTGTAGTTATTGTTGCTGTTAGGTCAATGGAACACTGCATTTCATAGATATAATCTTACAGTACAACAATTTTAAAATTTAAATGAGACAGCATGCTCCGATGGTTCGGACATATTGAAAGAATGGCGGATGGAAGAATGACATAACAGATATACAACGCCAATGTTGATGGATGCAGGTGCGAAGGGAGGTCAAGACTAACCTGTCTTGCCCAAATAGGTTAGATACACGCTTGTGACGAAGTCCGAAGTCTCCGAAACCGGCGTGCATATATAAATTGAGTGGTACATTTGGAAATATGTCAAATCTGCAAGCGTAGAGACTAATATCTCTATGCTTCATTTCATCATTCAATCATTTCTGCGCACCCCGTAAGGCACCTGGCATGACATAATAATAATAAATAAAATCAAAAATTAAAATGGTATCAACAATTATTTCGTTAAACCCAAACATGTATTATGCAAATATACGATTTCCCAAGAATAAAAATCTTCCCAAAGTTAATTATGCGCCTTGAGTTTTTTATTGCGGCAGCAATCGGTTCTGCGCAAGTGGTCAGCCGAAGCAGCTGCGGCGCGCGACCGTCGCGTGCCTGGTCGCACGAGCGGCTCCGACGGCGACCGAGCCGGCCTGCACCGCCACTAGGGCTACCAAGCGCCGCTTCGGACAGACAGGAAATTGAAATACAAAGACACGTTATATAAAAATCATTTTATATGAAGATTAATATACTATAATAGTATAATATTTTATAAAGTATAATATTTTATAAAGCTTAATATTATATTTTGATTGACTTGCTGGTCCAGTGTTTAGAGAACCTGAATACTATGTCCGGTGTTGTGGGTTTGTCCAGAATAAATAATTGTGTGACAAACACAAGTACCTATTTCTATTAAATATGTTTGGGGTTAAAAACAAACAGTGTCTGTGTATAGATATTATATTTGTATGTCTGTATTTATCAGTCTTTTGATTACCTTAACCCAAGCGCTCGATGCTTACTTTGGGATCACATAGCTGTGCGGAGATGTGTTTAGATATTATTATTATTATTATCTTCACAGGTTTATCCGTTTTGGTATTTGTTGCCTGACGTTTATGTTAATAGAATAGATGGGATATTATGAAATAAAGTTTAGTTATTACGGAAATCGTGGTCAAGCGGTTGCTATGTTATTCCACGTACACTGTATCCCTGCTATCGGTACGAATGTTCAAATATAACATGGTCGCCCTAAGAATCGCCGAAATACAAAGCTGTTTTCCGACAAGCTTTCCATTAGTTATCTAGTTCGGTTATTAACAAACTTGTCAAGCATGTTGTTTATTCGTTATACAGTACATACATATATCTGCTGCGTTTTAATTATGGCCGTTATTTCGGTCCTACAATTTCACTAATAAGCTTCTCAAATTTTCTCTACGTAGTAGTTCTGGCTTAGTAAGTATTGGGAAACGATCTTAACTATGTCGTATTGAACATAATTATCTGTTTATTATGATGTGCTTGGTATGTTTATCATGTGACAGGTCGTAACGAGTGGTGTAAATAAAAAATAAACTATAATAAGTAGGAGAGCATCCGATATTTGCATCAAACGATCAACTTAAGTTGAATTGCGCGCTAATATGGCATAAAAAACTTGTTATCTTCGGCCAGACGAGTAAAAACATCGCTGCAGACGGGCGCAGCGTCGCATACTAACCGACGATTAATATAAAGGGAATTAATGAGCAGTCTAAAGCCTTGAAAATGCCATTCGCGAATATCCTACAGGTGTGGTGGCACACATCCGTCGAATCTAGTCCGTCCCGTTTAAACAACGATAACGAGTCCAAACAATTAATAACACCGACGGAAATATCCGCCCATCACCGCTCGAACATCCCTTCTATTATCAAAAATTACTATTGCAACTTGATTCAGTGGGCGCGGCCCAAGACGTGATCTTTTGCAATGCGAATTGTCTTTTTCAAATTAAATGCTACATCGAGATATTTAGGGTCCCCCTTTGGATATTTCGTTCGTGTTATTATTTTCATTTTGCAACGCAATCCGAGCTGAGGCACGTGTAGAAAGGAACCTTTTGTTATTTAAAATTTAGTTTTTTCTTAATTCCAATTGCCATTTTCTTTTATTTGCAGTATTGTAAAACTTTTTAACGGGTGTACAAATAGATGAACTAAAGCTAGTAGGTACTATACCACTCAAGTTATAAAAATTAAATTGGCTTTCACTAAATACGTAAATATTGTAAGTGTGATCATTATTATTATTTATATAAGTCAAACAAATATTTCCTTCTAACATCGACTTCATATCCTAAAATTTCTAGTCAATTCAAATGAATCCAGATCAAAATTATCTGTTAAAAACTTAATTTGCTTTTAGATTCACCTGAGTTTATCAAAAAATATATTTTATTTAATTGTGGAACACAAAGGTACTATATAGAGGTCTGATTTTCAAAATAAGTTCTTTCACTGTTGATGGCGCACAGGAATAAAATAAAATATTTTTTTATTTATATTTTTACTTTATATTTCATTAAATATAGACATTTTATTATAATGTATAACAATCAGTACAATTAAGCGTTTTTATAGCAATAGGTGAGCGATTGTAAAAGAAACACAGATATTTCTTTGAATTATTTTATGTCGTATTTATTAAATTACTTTAACAACCAATCTGGCTGATTGTTATATTGGTGGTATTGTCGCGATTGTTAACAATAACTTTTATCAACGTCTTAAATTATTAGGAATCTGTCTTAGGGTACTAAATGCTATCTATATATGTACATACGTTATTTCTTTGTCTCAAATAGTATTTGACAATAAAACGATTTATTCTTATTATGTTTCTTAACGGAACGATATCAGTTCGAAATCAACAGAGTAATCTGATGCACTTACTCAATAAAAGTCTGTACAAAATATATCTATACTTAACATAATGACTAGATAACAATATTAAAATTTAAAACTTCAACTAAGTCTTACTGGAAGTTATTATAGTGTAAGGCTACAGGCTAAGGCACAGCGATGATTCGAGTCTCTTAAGATATTACTAAATGCTTGTATGGAACAATAAATGATCGTTTCAGTCTTGGTATTGCAATTCCATCGATGTACGTAATGCAAACGGAGTATTCGGTCGTTGTTCGGTCGGTGTTCGGTCGCTCTGTGGAATGCATCGATGGGGTCGTTATAGTCCAACATTATCCCCTCTCATTAGGAATATACTGATTGCGCTTAATTAGAGGTTCTCTCCGAGTCCCTCGCGCTCCAACAGCGTTCGGGTCCTTCTTGAGGCGAATACTCGTTTTTTCACAATCAACAAGCCGCTTAATGGCCGCACTTTGATCTCCGTAAAGCACGGTACCTGTAAAAGAAAAAACGACGTTAATCGAGTTACTCGGGATTAACTCATGTTTCGCGGTAAAGGCGCGGTACGAAACCAGATTGTGAAGTTCGGAACGGCGTTGATAGGTGTCGCAGCAAGTGTAGGTATACATGTGTTCTCATCAAACGTGGATAGGCAGTCCCAGATGTTTGCTCAGCGCTTAGCAAATATTGTAACACGTGTGCTTCGCTCGCCCTTCTATTTCCTCTTGAGATTTCGTCTTCCGGTATAATAAATTAATAGGAACCGAAACAAGCGCAAATGTTTTTTGCCACCATTTAATTTTGACCCTTGGATAGGTGGTACTCAGTCAAATTTATCAATCTACCACGGACCACATGGTCAAATTTGAGTGTCGACAGCTTAGTGACCGGATACGCGATCCTTGTTTATAAGATATCAACAAATTGCAAAACCTGTTTCGCCTCGTAGCGAATCAGAGCAATCTTTTATGACCACTCGTTATTAGAATACACCACTTTTTACTGCAATCTTCCCACTACATGCGGGGCGAACCGCAACATTGTTAGAAGTAATGGCCGTTCCTCTGAAATGAGAAGCCGAATGCGGGTGCCATCTAAATAATTTAATTTATTAATACTACAATTCCTAAATTTATAATCTTGAGCGAATACTACCTCACCGTTAAAGGTTTTTTTCGAGCGACGTATTTTAAGATTTGCTATTGTCGTCGTCACCATTGTGTTGATTTGATCTAACAATAAAAGATAGAGTCTATGCGAGGACGGTTCAATGCGTTTCTATAATAGTGTATGTGTTTAGCTTTTGGCTCACATCAAAGAAGATCCTAAATCTTTGAAAATGTGCAATATAAAGGCACGGACCTGACCCGGTAGGGCCCGTAACTAACAAGCATTACAAAAAACAGCGAATATTTCGAGACACTACCTGGGACTTAAGCGGAATAAAACATTTTTTTTAATGAGACCATATTGAATTTGCTTGAATGAAATGATCAACGCCGCTGCGCCAGTAAAATAAACTTACGATAAGGATTTACATTTATCCGACGACGAAGCACACTTAGCACGCCAAGGACTCACATGTAACTATCTTATCAATTTTTTACTTAATGCCGGTAAAAATTTTCCTACATTTTAATAATATTTTAATAAAAAAATTGGAATCTGGTTTGTGTTGTTCTATTATAAACTTTTAAAGTACCTACCGAAGAAATCCTTTAAAGAATAATTTTAAATAAGTTAATAAATTATGTTAAAATATAATATTAAAACATTTTACGTACCAGAAATCACTGCTGTTGCCACCATGATATAACGTCGAGTAACTCTTCGTCTTCTGGACTCATTGGTTCGTAGGAATCATAAGCATCGTGACAATTAGGTCCCGCCGAACTTTCAGAGATAAGGGACGGTGCAGGTGAATGAGACTCTTCCGATAAGGGTGGTGTTTGAGGGCCTGAAGTGTTTAAGCTCAAGCCCATCTGACTATCTGAACACCCTTCCTCACTTTCATCTAAGAGTCGCTTTAAACTTTTAATATATTCCACAGCAAGCCGCAAAGTGTCTACTTTGCTCAGTTTACGTGAAGAACCTCGACCGCCTGCTAAGGCCGCTGTCACCGCTGATGGTATATGCTGCCGGAGAGCCGCAAATCCATTATTAACTTGCTTCACTCTGTTTCTTTCACGAGCGTTTCTCCGAGCCACCGACGCAGGTTGACTGGGGTACGGCTGATGAAGATAAGATCTCTTCTTACAACGGGCCGGATCAACGGGTGCAGGTGCCAGTCTCCTCGGAGACGACGACTGAAGCTGCACAAGCTTCTGATTGACACCGAGATTTTGATAAGTGTGAATCGCCGCCATAGGCATCGCGAGAGCAAATCAATCGAGAGTAGGTCAAATGGAGCACACGAGTGCGTGGCACGGAGGTTGCCGGCGGATTGGCGGAGGTGGCGCGCACCCCCGACACTAAGTAGCGCGCGCGGCGAGCGGCGGCGGTGGGGCGCGTGCCGGGCGCGCGCGCACTCGCACGGGCCTCCGCCCTCCCCGCCGCCCGCTCTGCTACTTGTTGCGCGCTGATCAAAATACGCCGGCACTTATTATGCCATAGAGCCAGCGAGAAGCTCGCGCCGCTATTGTTGCACGTTGTTGCGCATAATTATCCTGTCCATTACCTTGTTCGGAGGACGAGATCAGCTCGTATCGTCTATTTAGAAGTCGTTAAGCAGAATAGATGCTGTAAACGGGTCTACGACGATATTGTGCTATTAATGACCTTGTTTTACGTGTTATCTTATTTAAGCATATGTTACATAGACGTTATTTCCAGAAAACATAGTAATTGCGTTTCTTGTTTTAAATGCATTTAAACAAATACATTTACTAGATGTAATATGTTTATTAGACAATAAAATTAACTAGATGCTTGTCGTAGCCTCATATGTATAACAACGTCTGAGAACAGTAATATTAATCGGTATTTTTATCAGGCTAATCATAATCAGGAGATTCCTAGGCCGTCCAGAAGGCATAAAGGTGGTTAATGCGAACATTGCGCTTGTGAGCTGCGGGGCAGGTGCATTCAGCAGCATCAATGCCCAGCTAAGTCTAAGATCCTATGACGCGCTGAGCTTTTTCTTTTTTGTGTCTAATTAAAGTGTTGGATTATCGAGTCGAACAGATAGAAGATACGTTGGTAATAATGATAAGGTTTACTTATGCGTTTTCCATTTAGATACGTAAACAGAGAGCCCCGGTGGACGTTGGTTGCAATTTAATGGTAGTAATTTTATGTAAGACGCATGCGTTTATTTGCGTTTATACACACGTCTGGGCTAAATATAAGCGTAGCCCTCAGTGGGTTGCTTAAGCTGGTGGCGTCAAGTTATCGGCAGGTGTGCCACCGGCGCGCGCGACACCATTCTTGCCGCGCGCCGCGTCACTGCGTCAACATCAAACGCCATGATTTCAATGACGTTCCATATACAAAATTTCCATTCGTGGATGGGGAACAACATATACCTGTATATATTTGATACCTCTATGAGTAGATGACTCTATAATATGAAAACTATTTACACAAAGGCTTGAAAAAACTTGTCGTAAATTTTTTCGAATATTTTCTTTTGCATAATCTATACGCATTCGACATGAAATATAAAAGAACGAAAATCTTTTGATCGAAATAATTTTGTAACATTATCAAAAATTTTAGAAACAAAACAGTTAGTCAAATTAACAGTGTGATATGTTAAAATATTGATCGTAAAATGTAATATTCCTTGTGAAATGTTATGTTAAGAAGTCATCACGTAGGCACGTACTAAGACTTATGAGCAGACTACAATATAATTTAGTTTTCTGATCAAGACCTATTGATAGAAGTTGGATTTTTATCGTTTTTAACATAATTTTTTTAGAAATGTAACCAAGCGTTGTTTGGAACGATTAAATATAATATATAATGTGAAAATCAGCGAATATTTAAGTAAATTTATTTCGATAGTAGTTTTTTTGCTAATTCACCCCCATACCAGTCCACCGACGCCATCTACATGCACCCCTTAAAAATCGGAACTAAAATCGACACAATGTTTTATACACACTTCGTGTTTCTTTGTTATGGTTGTAGAGGGCGACACATGTGAATGTTAAATACATGATCTTTGTTTTTATACATACGTATATACACACTATTGCGCCTATTTCCCACATGGGTAGGCAGAGACTAAGCATTTCCATCTGCTACGACTCTGGCAGACTTTTCGCTTTGTCAAAATTCATGAAAATTGCATATACATAATATGTATATGCTTCTCTGTTGAGCGAACTTTTGTCTCAAGGCTTCATTTACGACGTGTCCGATTTGGTCGAAATATTTACGCCTCGGTCTGCCTCGTTTCATTATTTTACTACCATTCGTTATTTCTACATGAACCATTTTAGTGTCCCTTTTTTAATCCGAATCAGTTTTTTTGTGTAAGTAGAATATATAAAGAACAATGCACTTTATTGTGTTTTATATTTAAAACCTACTTTCAATATCGCACTTAAGAAATTACTCATCTATTTAATATAATCTTGTGTAAACCTAAGTTATGAATCCCTAATCGAGTGTCAAGGAGGAGTGTGGCTGGTTAAAACAGTTTATTTATAATGATATAAATTGTTTCTGTATGTATGTATGTACAATAGAGAAGTGACATTACAATGAAACATCACAAACTGTATGAAGATCCGATAATTAATAACGAAATGCCACTTTACATTATTTATTATCTCACACGTTTTTACACGCGCATAATTATACGTCAACTGATATAATCATGTTGAGTTTTACATGGCAAGTGAATAACGGACGCTCAAAATTAACATAGATTGTTACAGTACATTTAAATGTTTGTTTATTTTTTCGTATATTTTTTTTTGCTTTGGGTAGGTATTAGGTATAACATAATGATTACAACAGTTTTAGTTTGGAAAAGAGACGCCATTTTTTAATATTAATATTGTTATATGTACCTATAATTACTTAATGTATTCCATATTTTTATGATTTTTAGTGTATAATTAAAAATATATATGTATATTCAATCGCATATCAAATTGTATTATCACTGTTACTTTTATAAAAATCCATACCTATACAAACTAAAATAGAAGTCCAACAGACATTTTCCCGTGACAGTCCTGATGGAACATGTAATATAATTTTAAATGTACAATTTAATTGGATTACGCAGCTTTACACTTAATGGAAGAAGAGAACCTCCGACGTTATCGGCTTCTTTGATTATTCAGACGTTTTAGTAGGCCTTCATTATAATTATGTTGTCATCCGCTGAATTTATTGATATCTTTAATAACCGTATCGATTCGTCGTCATATAATTCGCAACGATTTAAAAAGGCTTCTCATGCGATAGTAGATGAAGACCGTTGACGTAAGTGATTGTTTATTGTGTTAATAAATTTATCAGGAACCGGTAAATTTATATCATAAAACCTATTGTCCCGGCCACGATTACGAACATACAAATGACAAAACAAACGCGTCGGACACAGACAGATTCCGATTGTCATCGAAACAAACGTCGGTCGGCGGTTTCACCCTCTATATAACGCTGGGCCTCGTGCAATTCTTCTCTAGGGATCTAGAAGGCTATCATTTAACAAATAACAATCACAAATAAAAAGCGACGCATCATGTATACGGGCATTAGTAATGTTGAGCGCAAACATCGCGGCTGGGTGTATAATTTTGCGTCTGCTGACACCGCGGCCGTGCCGTGCGGCGTGGTTGCCATTCCACAATATATCACATGCTCGCGTCCACCGCCACAGCGTATAATTCGTGTAATTTATAGGATACCTACTAGGACTAGTAGCAAGTGCTGGACACAGTTAATAGCGGGTAACCACGCGACATACGCATTCGAGTACACTCGCGCCCGCAATCGCTTCAGGCGCGCCCCGAGCGATTACTTTGTAACATTTGCAACAGGATCTCTTTTCTAATTTTACTCTTTCTCCGATTATTACAATTTAATTTTTAGTATTACTACATGCATAAATTTACAATTTCTGCAGTTATACTTCAACAGATATTTATTACGCTTTCGCAGACAGGCGATGTGTGAATGCAAATATCGGGAATCGTATGGTTTAGCGGATGGATGATTCGTATTCATACAAGCCTGCACTGAAGCAACTTATTGCAGTATTCTTTAAGTCAACTGCAGTTGTAAAGGCACCAGACTGTAAGGCAATCGAACATTAATAGATCATAAGAAATTACTTAAAGACTGTTTACCTTGAGAGAATAAAATGCTGATTCTGATGTAGGTATTCGTAATCAAAAAAAGGTAAGTTTATATAATAAGAATTTTAACTTTTCCCTTACACATAGTTCAACAAAAATATTGGTACGTTTTAGTTTTTAAATTGTTAGCTTTAATAATTTTGTATTTATACGTTTTATAATTTATGAATTTTTTATACGTTTGATAAAGGAGGTAATTAATGTCGTGAGAAGTGAAAGACGCTGAGCATTACTCTGCAGTGATATTGATGTCTGTGACCGCCTCGAGCGACTGTAAAAATAAAACAAAACGCGTTAATGTTACTTCTTCAGCGCGGCTTATCCCGCGAAAAGTTATGACCTCCGCTGTGGCTAAGTTTGTAAAAAAAACTTTCGTACAAAGCCTTAATATGGGAAAAGGTCAAATGATTTACGATAATGTTATCTCGATAAATATCTGTGTAACTGTACTGGGCGTAGACTCGGCGCTGTAGTTACACTGCGCGGTTTATTTATTCCTGTTGTATTAAGTTCACGCAGTGTAGTGTTGCCAGGTTTATTTTTTATTTCGCTCATCTATGTCGATTATTCATTGATCAAACAAATAGCGTGGCTTCATCAAAAGTATATTCTTTCGATCCCACGGCTAGATTGCATTTAATTATTAAATTTATGCCGGGGTGTCGACAGAAACATGTTTCAATATTTATGTGCTACAGAAATACCTAACGCTCGCATGCCATGCTTACACTTTATTCCTTTTGTATTGAAGGGTACAACTCATCACGTCATCGAAATGATTTAATTGATAAATAAAATAAAAATAACGTTTAGGAGTGTTGTTAATTTATTATCACTGTTTTGCGCTCAATGGGAGAATCATTAGACTCAGCTGACCTTAAAATAGTTTAGCTCTAGGTTATTTTAGCTCAAAAAGCTGGCAAATACTGGAATGCAGAAGACTGTAGTTGTAAAAATGTAGGTAATGTAAAAATTATATAGGTAGTAATAGTAATATTATGGTTATAAGTATAGTTGCCTATTTCTTTCGTGTTTTGTCCGTACATTCAATCTCACTTCATGAGTTTCCTTTCGTTGAGTCATGCTACCGTATGTTTTAAGTCTGTTACCCGTATATTCAACCAAATCTTACCTTTAAATAATTTAGGCACACGTTTTAAATATCACTCCAACATAATAAACTTAGTATTAAATATTGTTTCATGTAGAAATCATTTGTAATAAGTATGCAATCATACACCTAACATCATCGATGTAACTATATGGAACCTTCTTAATGAGGGCTCGGAACGATTAAGTAGCAATACGAGAGAGTATAAAGGTATATATTATCTCTTAAGTATTGACTGAACGGACAAAAGTACTTATTCATTAAAGCCTGATACGCGCCCAACGTTAATCTGCCTTGTCAGATTGAAGCCGAAAGTCAATCCAATCGATCCGAAGCATGTCGATACAACTTTAAGCATCCAATGAACTCGTGTTCGGGATTAATTCAACCTGACAATACAATTAACCCGTCTCTGCGCTTACCAAAATTGACTTCGCACTTTATCCGTTGTATAGATTAGTATCCTGACGAATCCAGAATGAATTGTTTGATTCTTTAAAATGTCTAGGTTCGCGTACGTTTTGTATAGTACTTGTGATAAAAGCCAGGACATGATACAAGTTTCAAATTAATTTTTTATATTTAGTTTGATTTCATTCAATATTTTCTTTGTTTATTTCCACTTAAGACCCTTAGTATTTTTCGAGAACAACAGGCGGCATACAAATATAATGGTTTAGTATGTTGCAAAATATGTATTTCTGAATTCTGTGTCGAATTACTATGATGGTCGAATGTATAAGATTTATTATCTATTAATCACCGAGCATCATCATTAGAGTAGGATGATCACATCGATTGCTTGTCGATGACATTGAAGCTGAGTTATGGTGCGGTTTCACAGATTATACGATACGAAATAATTATTCGTATTTTTATACCTGTAATTGAGGTGCAAACAAATTGCCGCTAGTTTCAATAATCCAGTTAGTATATACATATGTATGTATATACAAGCATAACTCCTCGCCAAGTCCCTCAGTGGGTAGGCAGAGAACACGGAGTGCCAGATATCCCTACCCTTGCAGACCTGCGGTAGGTACTTCTTGCACATTCATCAATTTCTTCATACATAGACGCCGTCAGTGTTACATGTACCCATTTTGATTACTATTGGAACTATCTTTAAAATGACCAATAAGATATGAAATCTTATTAGAGTTATTACTTATCACTTTTAAGATATTGTAATTACTTGCGCGTATCATGCCGGCTTTCCCATAGGCAATTATTACCGAGTGTTAAAGGTGCGCTAATTAGAAACAAGAATAATTAATGTATTATGTTATGTCATTTGTATAATGTAATATTGAATAAATAGACAATGGGAAAATTACATGTCATATTAAGTATAATCGTTCTGATCAAATTTTAATGCTATTAGTAATTTTTTGGCTTTTAAATAATTAGTTTTATCATAACGTGTAAGTATAAAGAGTTCAGCGACTCAAAGTAATAAAGAATCATGTCTATAGAGACAAAGGCATTTTGTATTTACCCCAATTGAAAGATGATTATGTAATTATCGCAGGCGATAATGTTTCGATTATGTCACAGTCTCGCGAATTACATATGTATGTGATCGAGCAACAAAACATAAGAACAGTTGTAAATGGCCTACGAAACGGCTGTATCCTCTACGCTAAGCCTAACATCTAAGGCAATGTTGCTACAAGCGTAGCAATGGTACCGACGACTCCGCTAGCAAAGCCTATTGTTACGTCAC
>DWEE01000518.1:0-16753 GCA_018245755.1 Parelbella macleannani | reverse complement strand
GTTTCATTTTGACGTGCAAAAAGTGTTCTATTGAACCAATTTTGAATAAATGACTTTTGAATTTTTGAATTTTATAATATAATAATATTTATGATCCAAAACAAAGAAAAGTTTCAATTAATAGAGACAATATTTTTTAAACAAATTCTTTACTTGAACTGCTAATATCGATATATACATGACGTCGTGATAAACAACATATAATTTATCGCCAACTCTAGTGCAATATAAGTCCCTGAGTGTTGTGACGCGGTCTATCGATAACAACCGGTTAGAGTTTCCTGTATCAATAATATTTAGACGGTCGGCAATCGTAAACTCGTTTTTGTATTCGATATTTGTATATGTCCTTAATAACGATGGAAATTTATTTGAAATATTAACAGAACCATGCTAAAGAGAATATGTTTAGTTACGCGAAATTTTTCACAAATTAGCACACAGCCATCTGATATATAATAATCAGAGCCTATTCTATGATAACCAGAGAGCTAATAGACATAAATATAAAACATAAATATGTGAAAATCGATACTTTTATACCTAAACAAAGAACAGCTATTCCTGCTAATTAGATTTTTTTCGGATGCGAATCAAATCTAGAACTCCTATTTCAATAGTTATATTCATTTACAAACCCACAAGCAAGCCATTCATTTGTAGTACAAAAGTAATATATACTTACATAATATAATAAACATATATAGAATAATATGCGGAACGTATGAATAAATTATGTGTGCGATAGTAGCTATTCAATTTATTAGCAGTAAGATACTTTAAATGAGAATGTGACATGCATGGACTGCATGTTAAGCTAAAATTAAATCAAGTTAGCCTTGGAACAAACGATATAATGTTATTGACTGCAATTATAATGGCGAGAACATTATTTAGCGAACCTAACATTGCGACGTGTTTTTGTGTTTCCAGCAACGTAATTAATTATGTTGTTTACGAAATTTATAGTAGAATAAATAAAATAAAAAAACAACCTTTCGTTACGCCCTTTACTTTTAGGCACTCTATGTAACATATTAAAATAATCAAGAATATTTTACACAATCTTATTAACGAATCGTTAAAAATCCATGCATGATAAAATTGGCATGCTTAGATGCGTGCATGCAATAAAACTTACAGTCGAGACGACTTCCTCTTGGCGATTTTCGTTTTAAGTGTCGGACATTGAAGTGTAGGGTCCAACATTAAATATCAAATCGTCAGCCGACTCACGTTATGAGGCTTATCGTGTTAAACATCATCGTAAAGCCGAAATTAGCATGTGTAACATAGTGTGGCCAGGAAACGTTACTTCGTGCAGTTTGTATTTAAAAATTCTACCGTGTGCATGCATTAGCATGCACCCGCCGTGCGCCGCTAATTCAACAACGCCGGATTGGATGAACACTATTCGAAGTAAACAAATTTCGGTATTAACATAGCCCTTGTATAATTTAAGAGTTCAACGCTCCACCCCAATGCTTTATTCAAAAGTAGTAAACATTTAAATTGTTAATAAACTCATACTTCAGTCCGAGCATAATGAGTTAGCGATATTGTTATATTGCGGCTAATATCCTGTTGCTATAAATACATAGGTATTCCGTTTAGTTTATGTACTGTATTGTATTTTAAACTGTTTTGCTTTCGCTTAAAACCTACTATATGTCTTATTAACTATACCTATAAAAAGTATTTGCAAAAGACATGAAAAAAATTTAGTGTTTTATTTTGGTTATAATGTAATAATCATATTACATATATTGGAGAGGCCTATGTCCAGCAGTCGACAGGAGTAGGCTGATAATGATGAATCATATTATTTAATAAAATAATAAGCAAACAGTCCGCCTTAACGTTGTTTCTAAGCATTTTTCGACGTATTTAGGCGTTATAAGCTTTCATTTAATATTTAAGATACCATCAATATAGAGATTTTTAAAAACCAAATGTCAGTATAAAACCGCCTATAGATCAAATACTAAGCCAGAACTATTTTAAAAAGCTTAATACCTATGCATATTTGACTGTTAAACATTTTAAAACATTTTATTACAAAAGTTTATGTAAAACATCTTATTACAAAAAACACACACAAAGAACTTCAAAACTTAAGCTAATATTTCAGAGGACGCGTCGACATCCAATAAAAAAAATCATAAGCGACGATACGAATACGACGATACGATAACAATGATACGAAATATCGATAAATGAAATGCCGACTATCGATAGACGTGGCAATCTATCGACGTGGCACGTACGCACTAGTATTTCTAATTTCACGGCCGCGCAATGTGTTAGTGTGTGTGACCTTGCCGCTCGGGCGTTTCGGCGGTCGTTCACCCCGATGCACTCCATCCCTTGACTTGTGCTACTATTTATATCTATGTGTGTTCTCTATGTTGCATGTTTGCGTGCACACTGACCGAATCGTATGGCGTCGGTGATATATAATAAGATAATAACCTTTAAGATGATTCTACATCCTGTATAATGTGGCTATAAATTTTTCAAATTTCGCAAATTGTATTTTTTACACCTTAGTATACATTTTTGTCATATGGTTGTAGGTACGTAAACAATACATTTTATACATAGAAAAGTCGAGACTAATTAAAATAGCCTCGTTATTTCTTGAGGTAGGTTTTTGTTTATACCACTGAACGCTACACACACGCATACGAACACAACACGTATGTATGTACGCGCATCGTAAACACACATGCCCAATCTCGCGCTCACATCCGCACACAAGAAAGGATAAAAATTTAAGAACGTACCTACATACATATATTGAGATATTTATGTCTTCATAATATAGGGGAGACAAGACTTAATTTTCCAGTACGATAGTATCTCCAGAGAGGTCTGTATCTATCAGATAGACGCTACGTATGGTTTTAGTCCCATATCTACGTTCGAATATGTTTTTAAAATTAAGTCAAAATTTATCCTTTTATTCTTTTATAGTTTGCAACTGCAACAATTGTAGGTATGTATATACATATTAGATGTGTAAAGACGAAGAACTTTCTCGAACAATTCCTCTCTTTGTATTTTTAGTAGTGGTGTTGTAATTCTAAGCAGAATGACGATCAGCTTAGTGAAAGGAGAAGAAGAGTTCAAGCTGAATTGAAATAGAAATAATGGCATAAGATGCATAGAGTTGTAATATTTTTGCAAGGAAAGTCAAAGAAAACAGTAGCTGATACGAAATTTTTTCACTGCGATACTAAAAATACATGTTATGGAAGCACTGCAGGCAAAAGTGCTTCTTAGCTTCCTTGCGACATTATTTTACTTATTTGGCCACAATTTTAAACCAGGCCTATTTTTCTATTTTAATTAAATCACTACACATTAACAATAGCTTCGATTTCTTTTACCGCGACAAAAATAAATTATATCATCGTCATCACACCAGCCTGTATCTTCGGCCACAATCTTCGGTCCCGTGCTGTTCTCATCCAACCCTCACCAAATGCCTTCTCGAGGTACTACATCTGATAAATAATATATAGGTGCGAATATATTTCTATTTATTGATATTATAGGAGCATATAATTGGTAAAACTACACTCCTCTGCCTACCTCTTCGGGTATTACAAGTGTAATCTTACGTTACGTGTTATACATAGAATAGATGACGTAAATACGGCCTACCTTAAAAGACTTGCTTTAAAGGACTAGTCAAACGGCTTATAAGGATATAATGTACATTAGCAAATTGTTTTGTTTACATAGCGATACAGCGTATCTAACCCGAGGAACGTTATCAGGAAATATATCAATAATTGTTTGTTGTCGCCAATAAATAACTAGGGAATTTAATAGTTACTTAGAAACTCTGTCGCCTTGATAATATATTATGAACTAGATTGCATTATTACTAATATTAAATAGGAATAAATTGCATTATTACTAATAAAAGAATATTATATATATTAAAACTATAACATTATATTTAATTCAGGTCGTATGCCTGTTAAAGTTACCAGAAGTTTTCAGTAGGTACTATGTTTGTCTCTTCATCGTTTTTTTAAAGTGAATCACCAATGATGATGTCGCTATCCCACAACACGGGTGATCCTAGTATAGGAACTGCGTATCATAAAATTTTGTTACAAACACTTTCGTAACAATAAATAATTATTATTATTTCAGAAGACGTTTTAAGTTTTTTTTGTTGTTTGTTTCAATGACAAAAAATTTATTTGTTACTATCATTTAATTAACTGTCATTTACTATAACGGTGTGGGAAGACATTGTTAAAACATGCCACAGAGATTTTATGACATCTGCGTACCAACAGTTGAGCAGCGTGGCTGACCATGGCCTAACTCTTTATTTAGAAAGCATAGGCTCAATAGTGAAATAACAAAAGAGTTGATAATGTAACGACTTCATTGATACCTAATCGATATTGATTTAAAACTGTTTTTGGTCGACCGTATATCACCAGCTCAGTCAAGCTAGCATCAAAAACAATTTTATATTTTCGGCAATCGTAACTCAACAAGTATAATCTTATATTGCCGGCTAGATACTTGCGGTACACCACAGTAGAATTATTGACATAATTATCGCCTGTAAAACCGCCAAAATGTCATTAGTTCCTAACAAACATGTATCGATCAATAACGCGTGCATAGACAGCACAACACATTGGTATATATGTGCAACACCCGTATATCACATACCCACATGCGTGTACTAACCGCGGAGCAGCTGCTGCATGCGATCGTGGCCTATCAGTCTACACACAATGCATCGATGTGTGCGTCTATCCTTCCTTGACCTAGAGCGTCGACTATCGTCTCTAGGTCAGGAGCACTACACACTACACGTCTCGTCCACCCTACGAGAACCGCCGCACCTCCCGCCGCTCGTTAGTTTCCCACTAGCGCGGGGTTAGTGAATAGATTTCCAGGGTTCTTCGTATTTTGGACACGTGATAGTCGACTGTCTCGTCCAGTTTGCGATGAGCTCCCCTGCTTCTGTAATGTTGAACTAAATAGGCGACGGAAGGGAGATTGAATAAGTTTGCATAGGTCTAGATAGGTTGGACGTGTGGCTAGCCGACTAGACGAGGCGTAGACGGCCGGATCACGCAATCTTGGTAATGGCGGGCAGCAAGTGTTTGGGTCGAGGTAACGTATTTCATTAAAGTTTCACATTAATTTCGGATTACGGTTAGGGTGGAATGTGTGTTAAGGGGTTGATTGGGGTGTCATGGTTTCATTGGTATGGTTAAGTGTCTGAGTGTTCTGAAACAGTTAATTTGAGTTTAACCGTTACAATGCATATTGTGTGTTAAACATTTTATTGAAAGTTTAAGTACCTAATAAACTTTGGAGGATGAATTTAGAGTATTTTAAAAGTAAGATAAATTGAACTAGGTGTATGTAGTCTAGCTTTTATTCCATTCCGTTTCCTTCTGAATAAATGCCATATTAAGTAATAAAAAAATAAAAAACAAAACTGAACAACACAAACAGACAAGCAGAATCTTAACTAAATGGTACAATGGAGCGCAATATAGTGTAAAACCAGCTGACTTATCGCGCATGACGGAATACGGAACAAACACTCGTCCTAATCACATAAATATACAGCTTAAGTGGAAATTGAACACATAACCTAAGGCGTAACGGTCAGGCTACTAATCACTGAACCTAGAGACACGTTAATAGCCAATAACAAAATAAACCCGTACTCCACCCGTAATAATAATGCTACGAAGTAGAATCGTCAACATAATATAATATTTGATGATTTAAAATAATCAAAATACATTTTGAAAAGAGTTAATTAACAGTAAACAAATAAAAAAATAACTGTCAAAATTTCAAACTTTTTTATTATAAAGAATGTCAATGTACTATATGCATATTGATTGTAAATAAATAAAAATTACTAAGCACAGTTTTATCCGGTCATCCGTCACTGTACCCCACACACAGGAGTGGTTATATTTTCGAAAAGCTTTCCTTTTTTCTCCGTCTAATAACTCCGTCTCCACCTTTGTCCGTTTCATTCCATTTTTGAATGTCGTTTTGTACGTCTAATGCAAAACAAAAGTGTCTTGCAATGCCTACCCCATTAGCGTCCCCTATTTCTAAGCCTTTTTCTAAACCTTTCTTTTGGATTTCTTCCCCTTTTTCCTTGAAGTACATGAAAGATGTTGGATTACGGCTCTGTCTCGGCTATGTAAGTATTTACGTCTCCTTTTTTTCTGTTCTCAAAGAAATATACTTAAAAATTCCTACTCTCTAAGCCGTGTTGTGAGAGCGCGTCGAAGCATATTTCCCTTTTTATGGAATTTTAGGTAAACACGTACAGAGTATGCATATAGTAAACGTGGCGACGAAAGAACTTGCGTAGCTTTCACGGAAGTCTACATAGACAATCTTGGTAATATTAAATAGAGAACATTTTTCATTAACACTTAGTCTAATCATACGTGTCCAATCACCTAAATCACAATTAAAGCAATAGACATTCCACGCACACACTAATTATTCTAATAAAGAACCTACCCACATATCTATGAGTGTTTATTGTAGTTATGTGTTCGACATTAGCGTACAGTTAAAATATTTATTATCTGCGGCCGCATTCGTTCGGTTTTATATTCGCTGTGCTAATATTTAACGACTGTTGAGGTCTATTATTTTAAACACAGAATAAATAAATTATTATATGCTTACGTATCGCAGACCTAAACAAATACTATTAGGTGTTATTTATCATTCTACGTATTAAAGGCACAGATAGAATAGTTCGTTTGCTTGTTTATTATTAAATATGACCTTTTTTCCAATGTAACACAACGCAAAACGCAAAACAAAAGAATGCCATAGCGCCAAAAATTTGGCAGTGTAATGATATTGAAAGCTATAAAATTCACAAGCGTCTATGTTAAGCTGTGCAATCCTGTTCTTCGACCCTCTGCCCTTCGCGTCTAGCTCAACAAGTCCTTAAGGACCCTCGACTCTTTTTATGAAACAACCAGCCAAGTACATAGAGCCCTGAAACACCATACAAAACCTTACCGATCGTATAATTTTATAAGAAACAGAGGGACGCAGGAGCTCACGTTACAATGGCACTTTCGAAAATACTTCTCAAGGGATAAGAGACCCGTTCAACTGATGTTCAAGAACGCAAGTTCTAAGTTTTGTTACATATCTCAGATCTCAGCTTAAAGCGATGCTTACTCTGCCTAAGCTTCAGACGGGACTGGCCACTTATAATATACTTCACTGTATAAGAACTTTTCGGTGAGAATAAAACACTTTTAAAATGCTGTATGGGCTAAAAATTCACTTCAATGCCATGATTTATTTGGATTTATATCACAAAGCCCAATGCATTATTGACAACAAAAGCATTAATCCATTTTAAATAGCGAACGTCGCCGCCATTCCGAATGCAAATTGAAAAAAAAATGCATCCTCATTCGAATTACGAATTGAAAAATCGCAATCGAGCTGAATAAAACTTCATTTCAAATTTCGAATTCTGTTTAAAAAACATTCGCTAATTATTGAACGCAGCGCGTCTATGTACTGTCCAGCCTATTTACGGTGGTCCAAAAAATTGTGTATATATTGGCTTCGAAATGTAGACGATTATATGCTTTAACCTCATCGTCGAGAGCGGAAAATTGCGTGGATAATTTGAACAGATGGGCACATTACGTTGCCCACCGTACATACTTTCGCATACATAATTTGAGTGTGTGTGCGTGTTATATAAAGAAAAAGGGTGTTTTTGTCTATCTGCCAAATAAAAATGAGGGCGTAATGTCCGGTTGCACGGGTCGTTTATCGTGTTCGCCTGATAGCAAAGTGTAATAAGGACATTTTTATTTTTATTTTTTTGCGCACTTTATTAAATACATTGATACATTTGAACAAATTGTTTCACTTAAAACATGTTTTTTGTGCGTACTTTAATACATACTTAGCATAGAACTACGTAGCTTCGAATTTCAAGACAGATTAAATTATTATACTAAGAATACAACTGTGGTATAAAAAGATTCCAAAGGAGTTGAAAGAAGTCCGTTGACAACAAATACTTACTTGTTATATTCGATACAGTGTTTGCAAACAGTTTCAAAATTTTAAATAAGCTTTTAGAACATCATAAGATGAAAATGAGTTTTGGACTATCTAAATGCAAGCGCCATATACCTATAATAATTCTCATCTCTCACGGTAGCAGAAAGCCATTTTTAAATTAATTTGTTTAATAAATGTAAAAATATAGGAATAACACAGTCCCAACTATTCATAAGTAACAACGCTTCACATAAATGTGTATTTTAGCAAACATATTCATTTGTATATCTATCTGTAAACTAATTGTTCTAGAACTTGCATATTCCAATTAATATATATTTAGCCAGCAACTTGTTCTTTATTAATCAATTAAGACTAATTTTCCTACCGATAACCAAGTGAGCATATTAATAATATGACACGGCGACAACTTTCTGTTTTGTTAATAATGTATCGTTATTACGTCTTGCAGCTGCATACGAACGCAATAATAAAAATTAATTAATAGTTTTACACAATTGAAGTTTCCTTCTACATCCGTTTTATTTAATTTTTAAAAGTCATTTTCATACGTCAGTCAGTAACACTGGCTGGCTCTAACGCGTATGAGATTAGGACAACTACGAAACAAGTTACGGATAAGAATATAAGTGACGTAGTGGAGTAAAACATAAGAATTTATGTATGAATCTTAATAATTTCTATGACATTTTTGGTTTTAACGCGACAGAATTAGCCTCGAGAAACAATAATAAGCGTATAAATGGCTGAAATATATGTATGGCTGAAATAAACCTGTAAATAGGTAAAAAGTGGTATGCAGCACACAGTAACCCAAGCCGAAGGTAACGTATCGTAATATAAAATCACTCTTGTCCTTCCCGAAAGGGTAGGCAGAGGTGTGTATAGTACACTGTCACAAATAACCAGCTATGTTATACGTTCCAACATGTAATTGGGGTGGACATAGTGCTATACATCAGGAACAAATTGAGACACCGTGCTATTACTGAAAATTTCAAGTTGGAAAAATCCAATAATATCTTAGGAACGACTGTACGGAGATAGTGATCTAGACACTTAGTAATTACCGCCATGTTTACGTCCTGCGTACATCGTAAACCTCGAGCGAGTACGATTACATTCCCGCTTCAGTGTTAGGATGTTAGCTGTTGTGAAAACATATGTGAACTGACACAACGCTACCTGTTATATATCTATGTAATTGTTACCGTTCGCGTTCCTTAGAATTTGCGTTTAAATGGTACTTGTATTTTTATAAATATCGTCCTCATTTTAACTATCTCATGTCCGCTGCTGGACATAGACCTTTATAAAATAAACTTCCTTCTTCTCCAAGGTGTCCTAAACAACCCAAATGATTTTATCAAGGTCTTTTCTGTTTTCGAATAACGAGACAATGGTATATTATTATTTATAATTTTAACTTATAAAAGTGATAGCTGCAAGTATAACAACTAACTACGTATAACCATAACTTTTTTAAGCATGATGGGTAATGTGAAAGATAAAAAGTGCACTAGTAACAGATTCTAAAAAAATTATTAGGCACCAATTTCATATTCAAATTATTCATCTCCGCGAGGCTTACAATTATTATATACAAAAAAAATTTCATTACATTTCTAATATATGCTTACATTGTTTCGAAAAGCACACATTATTATAATTATAATTCTGTCGGCAGTTCTTGTCTAACAGAAAAAAACGATCGTCAAAATTAAACAAGGAAGAGTGAGTCATTTAAAATTCTTACTTACACGGTTTTCGCAACCGAGCGGCTGACATTCGAAATTTAAATGAAGTAGCTATCGCAATTAGTGCGCGCACACATGCACACGACGGTACACGCTACCCACACTAGAGCGCAAATAAAAATGTAGTGATCAAAAATGTGTGAAAGAATGACACGCACACGCGAACAGCTCGCCACAATTCAATATCGCTTGTCATTGGCTGTAGCGTCCACACACGATGCGACAGATTAAAAAGTCTATAATAAAATATGTCATAATTGATGTGACATTTGTCATATACTTGCTGTTATTAAGACATTCCTAATTTTATTTTTATATACCTACGCAATGAGTACCCAAATTACATTAACAAGATATTTATCGTAAAAATATAAGATAATTATCACAAAAATTATTGTCATATCCTGTAAGAAAAATATTGGTTATGAAATAATGTTAAGTAAACAAACACAATTCATCATATTGGTTACTGTAGACTGATTTAGATTGCACGGCGAATTGCAATTTATCATTTATGATAAAATGCTGCTTTCTTTCTAAGCAAAATCGTAAAAAATTAATTGATCGATTTTGTGCTTCATCATTAATTAAAATTTAAAAACAATTGATCTGCCGACCGTACAATAATAATACAACCTGTAACACACTATCGCAGTACACACACATGCATACAATGTGCGTTACGCCGGCGGCCATGTGCTGTATTTAGGTCAGTTGCAGAAATAAACGCATCGCCGTCCGCTTGTAAAAGTGGGGTGTAAGTTAGAACGCGTGATTTGGGCTTAGCAACAGTTTTTTAGTAGACCAAGAGCATATAATGCTGTGAATTTAATTTATATAAAAGATTTGCTTACGTTATTGCATAATGAAATTAATACTTTATAGGTACATATAATATTTGGCGAAAAATAGACGTTTTAGAATGGACATACAATGAAAAGATATTTATAATAAAATCATCGTAACAATGGATAAACAACTCGAGAGTTTCCTGCAAAGTATCAAAAAAGAATACAAAAAGCACGTATTATTTCTTTCCAGAATAGGGCATGTGTAATCGCTTTCCTTGGCTCATTATCATATGTTTGACCTCAGCTGGTATAATCACTAATATTACCACTTAAAATGTCAGACAGCCAGTAAATTGCAATAATTTGTACAATCGTAATGTCGTCCTCATACTTTTTGACGTCCAAATGTTCAAAACACGAATTCACAACGTCGGTAACTTAATCCGTTTTAATATCGAAAATGTAAATGGACTGAAGAATCGAATGACAATCTAAGAGAATTTTAATTTTTATTTGTGTTTTTGAAAAATTCTTAAAAAAGATTTCATTTTACATTCTTATGGCATCATATTTTTTATTACAGCATCTATTGCCGTTAAATACCGACTCCTTCACCAAGTAAATACAGGACAATTAAAAATTCGGTCAAATATCAATTAATATGCAAAGCATGTAATTTAGATAAGCGAATTTTGTAAACGCATAACAGTTACACGTGTTACAAGGCTGTCATATTAAAAAAAACATCGGCAGTTGCCTAAGCTAACTTTTAATCGTAGTCCTTCAGTGATTTAAGCGTAACTTAATACAAGTACACGTCTATTATACTTTAATTAACCGTTCTTTCGACCTCCTTGGGATATCGAAAATGAATTTTTATTCATACATTATGTTATTCAGCGGTGAATAAAAGACAAAGGTCGGTAGGAACAGGTTTCTCGTTGGCAATCGGTTTTATGCAATGAATATCGATTCATTACTTGCGGTTATTGGTGAAATTTTTGTGTAAATGGCATCATTAAGTGGTTGTGTTGTTCGATTTTTATAGCCCGCCGATAACCTTTGTCGACTTCTTGGCCCAAAGCAAGCGCGGATACTTTGTTGCGTTGTTTAATATACGAAAAGTTATTTTTATAGTATTAATGACATAAGTTACTTATCAAAAACATGCTTTTCTGTCAACTCCCAGCCGGGTATTAAACGCAAAAGTAGACTTTCTTTGTTAAAACAGTAAAGCTGTTATTAAAATACGACATGTTCCAGGTTAAAATTCACAAGTAACGGCAACACAGTTTGAATTGATATGAAGAAGTATTTTCATAAATATGTAGACTGCACTTTCTTATCACCATCTAGCCTATACGCCCATTTCCTCAATAACAAAAACAATTTTGCCTTAATAGCAATATGCTATAAAGTAAAAGTATGTATCAAGTATTTGTATTCTGTTCCAAAGTATTTCACAACAGTTACTAGAACATTCTAGTTGTTCACTTGAACATTCAAATTATATGTGAACTACACTTTATTATAATTTCTCCTGCCAACTTATTTTTTCACAGTCTTCATTGTGGGTAATATATTTTTATTAGTGACGAGAAACATAACTTTTAACACGATGCAACAAGAGATTGACATTTTTCTGCAGTAAATAAATAAAGCTATCCTAGAACCGGTCCTGCCGGCTAGACGCGCGAGATCGTCGATTTTTAATGCGTGCTTGCGAATACTGCATTTTTGGCAATAGGGCGCGGAGACGTCTAGTGTGGAGAGGGCTTTTGTTTTTTTTTTTATTTTAGTCCTTAAATGAGAAAGTTTTATTCTGATCGTAAGTATGGCAACATTTATTACAGCTATATTAATTAAACATTGCCTTTACCTAAGTATACTTATATACTTTTTGTAATACATAATTTCTTTAACCTTACCATCAAAGGGAAAAATAGTAATGTATCTGCTTATCGCCTTGGAATAGAAAACTGCTGATCACTCAGATTCAAACGGGCTAAATGTCCATTCGCTTTTAACTTTTTACTATATAAAAAGCTATATGTGCAACAATAATACAATTTATATGGACAGAAAATTTAAGTTGCACTCTATCCCAAGTCATATTGAAAACAATTGATTCCAGAACATTCTGCGCTGTCAATGTCAAAACCGTCGCGTCAAATAGGTCGACTGTTGAAAATAAGTGCTTTGTTTGTGAAAAAAAACATAAAATGGTCGCTATTAATATCATTTAACGCGACTACATCATTTTAGCAGCTAACAAACAACTTTTTATTTCCAAACTAACCCAAATTTGGACGAGAGGTAAGATGTGAATAAATTGGCAAAGGCATTAGAGCGTCTCTTTGTTGTGAAAATAAAGTCGAAAGTCCTTTAGACGGCAAGGTGTGTTGAGATGCAGTACTAATGTGTGCAGTCGAACAATGAATCGAAGAGTGACCCGAATTCATATTACATCTGTAACTGGGTCGCTATCAGGGTTGCTACAAGGAAAAAATAAAATAAATGTTAACTTTTATTTGCATCATCAATTCACTTTTATTTTTAATTTTTTTTATTAAAATGAGAAAATCCAACGCATGAATCTGTTAAAGGCGATTTTAATGGATTTTTCTATGTGTCATGATATCTAATGTTTAGGCTTATTCATTCATAGGCATGATGTTATTGAGATTGCTCAATTAATTTCCACAGTTTTAAATCTTACAAAACACTACTTTTTTACAGACTAATCTAGGCTGAGGTTTATATTTTAAGGGAATGTTATAACAGTACACTATGGAAGTATTTTTATCATGTTGCCAACCCTACGTCCTATTTAAATTGACTTGAGATTTAGGCCGAAACGTATAGGGGTCGAATAATGACTGCAAACACATGCGCCACGGAGGGTGTCTGGCCACTCGCGACACATCTTATTATTACAAATTAAACTTTACAAAATATTGAAGAAGATGACGATAGTTAAAAAATTTCCATTAATATTGAAGACGATGATAAAAATTAAAAAATTTTGTCCATGCGCAGGCGCAAAGCTTATTTACCTACAGAACAAGTTTTTAATTTGTCAAAATGTTAGAACCTTCCATTCTTAATTATGTGAAAAGTACTATTCAATTAAATTTATGATAACATTTAATTGACTTCAAAATTGTCTAAAGAAATAGAAAATGAAAATGAAAATATCAGTTACCAACAAACAATGTTAAAATTATTAGTTAGTTACCCATAGGAACAATTAGTGGTAATAGGAGTGTGAAAAACAGACCTAGGGTCTAGTTACTATTAGTTTGGTTAGTATTAGTACTCGCTTATTGAAAGTTGGCAGCTGATACCATGGCTGTTCTTGGCGCATAAAATCCAAACACGAGTTGTTCAGACAAAAGTTGCATCACGGTAGTAACAGATTTAGTGGAAACCTGCCCTGGGCAAACGGTACACATGTTCTGCAAAAGGTACTATCAAGTATTTAGAATATATTTTTTGTAACCTCCATGTTATGTGTGTGGGTTTCGTCACGGTATTTTGCTTTAGTTCACGATGTTTTCCGCAAAACAATGTTGTAAATAATAATTATAATTTTATTTTTTTTTCAATTGGACAAGAATATACTAGAGACTATATAATGTCAGATTCCAATCCCAATCCCAATCCCAATCCAAATTCAGTACTTAAAATACTATAAAAAGTTTCCACGATACCCTGACTTCTATAAACAAGTTGTCTGTACTAAAGAGACTGTAATCAATAATCATAACACTCTAACAAGAAGTGTAAAGCTAAAACAACATTTATTATACACTCCACACTCTACATCCAGTCTCTAACAGTCAAATTAAGCTCCCCAAGTCTTGGAGCTACGAATACTCTACATAAATCTTAATTTCTAAACTTAGAAGCATGTTCAAAACGTAAGCCCTGTATAACGTAACGTTGATAAATGATTTGAAGACAGCATTTAGAGATAAGTAACCCCAAGTCTGCCACCCGCAAATTGCCAGCGTGTCCGACTATGTCCTTAGGCCTTTGGACGCTAAAAAAGTCGAAAAGGGTGATTCCATGGCGAGGTGAATGGGATTCCATGTCGTAATTGAGCGTAATTGTCGTGTTTGTCGTGATTGAGTCGGAACTGCAAGTATTGTAATAATCTTCTTCTCCAGAGAGTCGCCACATCTTACATATGACATTCAGATTTGATCTGAACAGACCTCATCGACGTTTCCATCCGGTTCCATACAGTATGAGAACTGTCGTGCATCTATTTACCTAGGCTAATAATGGGGAATATGAAATTGCAGGCACAACTTACACATGTACACAATATTCCTCTTATTCCTCGCGATATTTTGCTTCACAACTATAGCAAATGAAATTAGAAATTGCCAAGGTGTTAGCACCAAGCTAAAGCTCTGCTCTGCAAGCACACGGGTGGAAATGGGATTTGATTTTAAGTAAGTTAGGTCTGTTCTACTGACCTAGGTAGAATCTTTTTGTTCAAAATTTACAAGACTGAATACAAAAGTACGAATAGTAGTAAGAGAAGGTGAGACTTTCATGCTTTTTAAAGCTAATTTAATTTGAGTTGATTTGTGTCCAGTGTATGGCAATAGGCTCATCTTTTATTCCATAGTGGGAGCTAAGCGTAATTGGTGAAAAGTGGGCGTGCACTGCTTTGCCTACCTATTCGGAGATTAGAGGTGATGTTTTTTTTAATTTTAGTTGGATGTCGGCTACCATGACTTACTGCAAAAGAGATTTGCTCGTACCATAAAAAGAAAAGTCCTTGAAGTCTTAAACTGCCATTTCGACTTCATGACATCAGTCTTCACCGTTCCACTGTTGGACATAGGCTTTTCCCAAGGTGCGCTACAACAGCCAATCCTTTGCAGATCTCATCCAGCCATTACCACCTGCCTTTTTAAGGTCGTGATATTTCGACTTGATATTTCAGAACAACTCGCCCAAAGACCTGAAGAGGTGTTGTGTAACGTTGTCACTATTCAAATTTACTGGGAGAAATAAATCAAAACATTATAAGTCAGAACTTTCCAAAGTCGAAGTGGGTATTTTTTTTCTTTTCCATTGCATCACTCCGTACTTGCAATGTGACCTCGATACGCACACATGCAAGCGAACACACATCGATGAATGCGTGTTTGTGTGCGTAACGATGCGTATGGATTCACGTACACATTTACGTGGCTATACAGCGTGTTCAAGTTATGTGATAAAAATAATATTTTTTTTTAATTTTGTTATTTCTAAAGTTAAGTTTATTACTGACCACGCAAAATTGTAATCAAACAATGGAAATATAGTATCTACTATTTGCAGAAGAAAAACGATAGAAACTGTTGTAGCAGTGATTATTTTATAGCCCAACTTTAGGTAAAAGATTCTGCCATGATTATCTCCTAATTCCACAATTAAACAAAGTACTAATAGGTACAAATATTTACAATCGTATCCAAGTATTCATGGAGAAGGGCCTGGGATAGTTCCAAAACTGGTCAAGATAGGCCGATAAACTATAAATGACATAACCCAGTACATAATTATATCATATACATATATAGATACCCGCCAAATATTAAATAGTTGCAAAGTATTAATTTTGAAAATCATTTGTACTATAATGTGATCTACAATGAAAATAAAACTATAGCATTGCACCACACCCTGTATACAGCACCGTACCAATACAAATAAACACAAAATTTCCTCTCTCATCTGATCGGCTCATAATAAAATGTGGCTTTTTTATCACTATGTACTTTTTTCTATGTATTTTAATCTCTATATACCAGTACATGGCGGCTCTCATTTCGTTCCGTAATAACATTCGGCGATGCAATTTTTGTTTGTTCGTCGTAAATGAGCGTGCATTTAGCGACTGACAATATATTAATGTTACATCGCAGCAATTTATTATGGAAATCGTATTAACGGATGTAAGTTACACGGTGTGTTCAAATGTGTCCTATTAAGTGTTACTAAACTTCAGTTGAAGTTTTAAAATTGATCTTCATTTTTACTGAAGATCGAGCTCAGTGGCGTGCCATTGGAGAGGGCCTATGCCCAGCACTGGATGAAAAT